>SMSR01014253.1:0-32724 GCA_019453355.1 Ceratina japonica
ATCGTTGAAGTCTTCGATCAGTGAACGTATCTCCTGCTTCCATTCCGGTACCACGTTGACGTTAATGATTTCTTGTGACTCTAAATGGTGTCCAATGTCCTCGTAGTCGTATAAAACAGGTTTATTTCGATTTACTCTTTTATTCGTATGCAACCAGGCCAAACACGCGAGCGCTGCATTATTCGAAGCGATAGTTTTCGACACTGCTTCTTCAGTAAATGACCTTTTTTCAGGCCATGTAACAGCAATCGTACATGTGTTTCTGTTGTGCTTGAGCCTGTGGTATGAGTACGATATGCAACTCGTTTTGAATTCACTGTTCACGGTGTCGTAAATGGATTTCAGATTAACCAGTGGTTTCGGATACAATCTTTCAATCTCTGAAATTGGTATTAGGAAATGTACCATTTTAAGAGGAACGCAATAAAAAGGGTTTATTAGCATATTATAGACTGTCGTACTTACTTTGTTTTATGATCAACTGCTCTGTAGCAGTTTCATCTATTTCATTGTTTCTCTGTTAAAAATTTATTTTATATTAACATTTTGTACATTATTTAATCTATAGAAATTTATACAGGGTGTACGAAGTTCAAAATTTACAAAGACAAAAAGAAATGATTGTATTTCTCGTATGAGGACAGCTCGTACCCCTTGTATTTTACAGAATCACAATACTTAAGTCCTTTACCTGTGTAAATCTTCTTATTTCTTCCTCTTTACTTTTCTCATCCTTTCTCTGAAACCAAATGTAATCAATATTAAATTTCATTGAATCCTGTTATTTCATGGATTATTTCTTCCCAGGAAAAGTACTTGATGACAAACCTTGAGAGAATTATAAAAGTTTGCATTAACATTTGGGTTCTGATTCTGGGAATAGTAGAATGTTACTTGATGTTTTAAACGTGATCTATAGATCTGGTTGATGCAATACGACGTTAAACTGTTGAACATAATACATTAGTACGTGTATAAAAATTTAATGAAGCTTGTATTACTTACGGGCTGTGCAACGACCTCCTTGCGCTCCACGTAATGTGAGAGAACATTTTTTCTCTAATTCATTGATATTCATAAAAGAATACAGGTTATACAATTAAAGCCAGAAATTATAATTATTAAACATTGACATAATATTTCTTGGAGACCACGATTTTTACAGCAGTGACAACATTCACAATTCGATCTTATATTTAATTATAATCAATTATAACTACGAAAAGTAAGGAAAATTTCGTCAAATTCATTCACTTCCTACCAATTCTTCCCCATCAGCCGCCAGTGTTGAGCACGCATGCAGCACGCATGTGAGCAGAGCAGATGCGTTGAGCGACTAGTAACTTCTACTGCGCACGTCCCAAATCGATTTAGTCGATATTTTTAGTCGATTCATTTTTTCGATTTATCGTCTACATCGACTCAACTTCGAGCGGCTGCTTGCATTCAAATTCGATAAATTACGTCGCTCAGATATTTGTATTCTATAATTTGTTTAGAAATTAAATGAAGACCTTGTTAAACATATTTCTTATTGTCTATTTAATCACCGATCCTAGAATGACCAACGACTCGAAATAATAGCCCTGGCCCCTATTAAATTAGTCGTCTAAGTACGTCAAATTCGGCGGTGCAAAATTCTTGGAGTCGTGACGTCACAGCTAACTTAGTGCTACCTTCTACCATATTATATTCGCCTAATACAAACTCGGAAATTTAGAGAAAATTTTGGACCACAAATCAGACTTTGTATTAGGCGAATATGATATGACAGGAGGTAGCACCAAGTTAGCTGTGACGTCATTTCTAAGAATTCTGGGAAACCAAAATTTTGATCGAAAATCAGACTTCGTATCAGGGCAACGCGACAGTATGATTTAAGAAATTTTTGGTTAAAAATTTAACTTTGTACTAACTCCTGCCATGACGTTACGATTCGAAGAATTTCTTAAATTTCTATTTTGTCTTATTGCTACTTATACTAAGTGAAGATGACATGGAAAAGGGATTGTGAATTAAAGGTAAGTAACAAGACGATTCAATTTCAATTAAACTATTTCTTTATTAATTGAACTTCAAGAGATATACAATAATTTACAAAGAGTAATCGAGAATTATTTCGTTCATGGTCAATTATTCCTTTATCAGAAGAACCGTTAATACGGGCAAGCAACTACTGACCACAATAGATCCATTCGGAAATGAAAATACGTTTATCAATAATTATACGTCGATAAAAAGCAAGTAGTACGCACATAAACAACGCGAAGAAGAATCGGTACATATATGACGCGCAATCCTGTTATCAATTGATCGAGCGTGTTTTACATGTATCTGCAATACGGATTGACACAAATTTCATAAGAATAGATAAATTTGTGGTATTTTTGCGAAAACAGATAATCAGATTAATCGGAAATCCTAATAATCTTATCTACCTACTTATACATCATACCTGTTAGATATGTCCAAGTATAGTGACTATCCATTTCACGTTGTGCAATAAATAATGTTCTGATATATATAATAATTGTATAATAAATTAAGAATTCTTGTATCATAATACTTCTGACTGCTGTCTCTAGGAAACAGCTGGTACCAGCCATCAATTGTCTCAAAGCAGATCCCAATTAATCCGGCTGATCCGACGAACGTAAACTGCTCCTACAGCCTAAATAAGCATTTCATGCAATCGTTTTTACAGCCCGTTACACGTTTTACCAGATAACGTAACAGATTGCTCGCTTCCAATTGTCAACAAGTTTTTAAAAGCTGCACAGAGTTCATCGACCGATAAAAATAGAATCCCGAGTCTACTTAAAATTCCATCGAATTAAAAGCGTAAAAAAAGAATGTTTGAGGAAGTACGAGATGAAATGTTATGTTCCAAAGCGAGCAATAATGTTCATTGAGTAGACGAAACGAACGCACGCAGAGAGACGGAGACAGCGAAATATCGCAAATAGCGCGTAAGTATGCATTGCGAGAGAGCGTAAGTAAGTAAGTACTCGGCGGACAGGAAGATGTGGTAGGGACGACAAATTGCTCCGCTCGCTTTTATACGAGTTCTTGAGCGAAGCGTCATAGAGAAGACCACGGAGGAGGCCGCCTGATAACCTAGTGCTCAGTCGATCTTTGTTATTCGAACTAGCATCACGCGAGTACACATTCCGGCGAGAGGGAAATCTTCGATCTTGAAGGTACGAAGACGAAAAATCACAGTGGTTTTCCGGATTTAAGTAGAGCATTCCGACTATAGTTTGTTGTATGTATGTTCCGCGGCTCGCGTACCGATTTAAAGTAGTATACCAGCAGGTCACATCTACGGAATATTTGCAAATTTATTTATGTTATTCCATTCTCGTTATTCTGTATCGCATTGTTTAGTCTTTCGTCGCTACAGTCTGGATTTATACTTAAGGAAAATCTTAAATAGATTCTTATTAATTTTTTTAATCGACCCATATTTCGTTTTAAATATAAATCCATTAATTAAGAGACAATTATTCTGAAGTTAATGCATTTTTTTTTTTAAATACAAATCCATGGTTTAGTTGGACACAACTACTCGGTTTTTGTAGTTGTAATAATTATAAGTATTTAAATAAGTCATCGAGTGACTCAATTTTTGATAAGTTTGCGTTAATGAGAACAGCTGTTTATCTGACTTTTATTTTTTCTGTAATTGTTGTTCTTATCAGGAAACTCCATGGGAGGCATAGGTCAGTCTTATCGTTATCCACTTGAGCAATACGCGTTGCAAAAGATTTAGATTGATATTTCCCAATAACGCTGCGAATAGATGCTCCGCGTACATACATATTTATAAAAAAAACAACAACTTCAAGTAGATAAGCAAAATTGGTCGGAAACAAACAGGAACTAAAGTACTACCTTCATTTTTGTAAAAAAAAATGCGCGTGACCGCAAGTCAAACAACCGCAGTTTCCATCGTCGGCACGCCTGTGCACTGTGCAGTTCCAGCAGAGATACCTACCTTCGCCAGTTTTGCCTGAACGCTTGAACCGTGATCGACGAGTGAAGTGTGAAAAATCCTAATACAAAATATCGAGACTGCCAATCATTAGAATTTACAATATCCTTGATTTAGAAAGTCGTAACATGTAAAACGGGAGGACGTTTAAATTCAAATGAATTAATTTACACACTTGATAGTTATATAAAATGTATACAATTGCTAGTTACATAAAATCTGAGCACCTCCCTATCTGGAACTCGATTTTTAAATTGGAATTCTCACTTGGCGTTGCAAGAAAAGCTGAGCATATAAATTATTAGTTTTAATTAATATACGGCAAATACATAATATACATGTATGTATAACGTTCAGCTATCCTCGTGGGCTTGTGATTTATAGAGACAATGGTTCAAGGAGAGATAACTCGGCGGCCTGCGTCTGTGGTGTCGAATAACGTAACTGACAGACCGACATGTAACACGTTGATCTTTTATGTCAACGGCAAAGAGGTACGCGCAGACATAATTAAATGAAAATATTCTAAGTCTGAGGTTTTTTTAGGTCGTAGACGACAAAGTCGACCCAGAATGGACTTTGTTGTGGTATTTACGAAATAAACGTATCCTTATTTATTATTTAAAATACTTTTTAAAAGATTATCATAAAAATAGTATAATTACGCGTCTCCAATAAAAAATACCTACAGATCTCTTGATCTTAATAATGTCCGTGTGATTGATGATAATGACTTAATTAAATCAGAGTTAATCACGTAAGAGTGTTAATAAGTGTCTTTTTTAATCGAGTACAACTTGAAAGTATCTATTATTCTTACATAAAAGTATCTGTGATAACCGTTTGTAGTAGTAGATAGGTAATTAGTATGAATTAGGATATTTAAGTGGAAATCGGTTTCAATAAAAGTTATTGTTGCGAGCCACTTGAAACGATTACTTGCACGACTCTGATTTAAATAGGATAACGTCGCTGAATAAATCAACTACAATCGTGTCGTTTAATCTCTTAAATGTGAAATAAAGACAAATGAAATACATACTTAATTAAAAATCCTTAACGACGATTTAGTGCGTTTGACCGGTACGAAATTAGGCTGCGCAGAGGGTGGCTGCGGTGCTTGCACCGTGATGATCTCAAAACTGGATCGCACCACCGGAATTATTACGTATCCTTTTTTATTTATGGTCTTCGTGTCTGAAACAATTTTTAAAAATTCACAAAATGGAAAAAAGACATTTGATTAGGATGTACGAAAATAATAAGTAAAAGAAAGTTTCTGGCTTTCTAATTGTTAACTATAATTTTTGTTAACTGTCCTGATCGAATTATTAGACATTTGGCAGTGAACGCGTGTTTGACACCGGTCTGCGCGATGCACGGTCTCGCGGTGACCACCGTCGAGGGTATCGGAAGCGTAAGAACGAAACTCCATCCGGTTCAAGAGCGCATAGCGAAGGCACACGGTTCCCAATGCGGTTTCTGCACACCTGGCATCGTTATGTCCATGTACGCGTTGCTTCGCGCTACGCCGAAGCCGAGCATGAAAGACCTGGAGATCGCGTTCCAAGGTAGACTCGCAGAATTCATTTGATTTGAATAAGAATCATAAGAGCGCAATGTTCTTTGTCTGATCGTCGATCCCTACTCGTAGGAAATTTATGCAGGTGTACCGGATATCGTCCGATCATAGAAGCTTATAGAACGTTCACGGAAGAATGGGAAACGATGCAGTCGATGTCGAAGGAAAATGAAAGGCCTTTGACGAACGGGGGATGTCCGATGGGTGAAAATTGCTGTAAGAGAGTTCGAATCGCGGAACCCACAGAAATTTTCGACTCGAACGAATTCCGTCCACACGATCCCACGCAGGAGGTCATATTTCCTCCGAAATTATACGTAAATTGTTTTTCTTCTTCTTTCTGGTCGTTTTATCGGTAGAAGAGAAGTGCAAAATTGAATTTGTTTAAGGTGTCTTCCCATTTAGATGAGCAGTACTTGGTGATCAAGGGGAAGAACGTAACGTGGCACAGGCCGAGGAACCTGGAAGAATTACTTCAATTAAAGACTCAATACCCTAATGCAAAGATCGTCGTAGGAAACACTGAACTAGGTGCAAAATTTAATATGATTATAATAAAATAACGATGACTCAATATTGAGGCACTAAATATAATAATTTTTTTTAGGAGTCGAAGTTAAATTCAAACATTTCTCCTATCCAATTCTTGTCCAACCTACGTTAATTAAAGAGATGCGTAGCATTGGGGAAAATTCAGAAACCATAAGCGTAGGTGCTACTGTCACGTTAATAGAAATGGAAAAATTCTTGAGAAATCAAATTGACAAGAAACCTGGTAAATATTTCAAACATCTGAAATCCTATGATAATTATTTATACCATTCTACGTTCAATATTTTATTACTTTGTCATTTTATTACACCGCATTATTAGAGTATCAAACGAGGATTTTCAGTGAGATCGTCAATATGCTGCATTGGTTTGCTGGGAAACAAATTAGAAACGTTGCTGTAAGCCATTTAACAAAAACAAGTAATACATAGTAATTACAAGACTTAAGATTAAGACTTAAAGATTTTATATCGTTTTATAGGCAGTCGGTGGGAACATAATGACGGGAAGTCCGATATCGGACTTAAATCCAATTTTTATGGCAGCTGGAGTAAAGTTGAACCTTTGTAGCTCGAAAACCGGAAACAGAACTGTACCAATGGATCACACGTTCTTCACCGGTTACCGCCGGAACGTCGTCTCGCCCGAAGAGATTTTACTCTCGATCGAAATACCGTTTTCCAAAAAAGTATGTAAATAAAATAATGATCATTCATCCTAGGACAAACTAGATTAATAACATTTGTTATTCTATTTTTCAGGATCAATATTTTATAGCATATAAGCAAGCGAGAAGACGAGACGACGACATAGCTATTGTCAATATGGCATTAAACGTGTTTTTTAAACCAGGTACGAACATAGTCAGTAAAGCGTATTTGGCTTATGGTGGCATGGCACCGACGACGATTTTGGCAAGAAGAACTTGCGAGACCATGATTGGAAGGTACGTCAAATGAAAAAATTCATCTTTATAACCAGGAATTTTAACTCGTTTTTGTAGTTTTAGTATTGAGTTCCATATGGAATATAGCATTGAAATTGTTTTAGAAAATGGGACGAAGGACTCGTAGAAAATGTCCATGCCTCGTTGTTAAACGAATTACCGTTGCCAGACGACGTCCCGGGGGGAATGGTCAAATACCGTAGATCGTTGACTTTGAGGTAAACAATATAAATTATAAACTATATACACGAACTCCTCTTTATATCTATTTTTTCATATTCTACAGTTTATTTTTTAAAGGATTTTTGCATATAATGAAAAGACTCGAAAATCCGGATTGTCAAATACCGAAAGAAGTCGAAAGTGCTTCGTACGGATTTCATACTAAAGAGCCAAAAAGTTCCCAATATTATCAAGTGGTAAGTACAATAACACATTTTTCATAATAATTGAACAGCTGATTTTCCGTATAATTTGTTAATAATTGATATCTATAGGTTTCGGAGGACCAGAAAGCGAACGATTTAATTGGGCGAACAGTCGTGCACGCAAGTGCCTTCAAGCAAGTCACGGGAGAAGCTATTTACTGCGACGACATGCCAGTATATAACGAAGAACTTTATTTATCTCTAGTTCTGTCTACCAGAGCTCACGCGAGAATTTTGAAAATCGACGCTAAGAAAGCACTGTCTTTCGAGGGTGTAGTGGCTTTTTATAGCGCGAAAGATATCCCGGAGAAACGACGATGGCACGGTCCCATATTCCACGACGACGAGGTCTTTGCAGGGGACAAAGTAACGACCATTTACTTGAATTTTGTAAAATTATTAGTGTAGAAAATTAAATTAATCTCGTTCTATACAATTACTATTTAACAAAAATTAAACAAATTAATAGCGCGTCGTCGTAGGTGACCACTCATGGCCAAATTATTGGAGCGATCGTGGCTGTTAATCAGAACGTGGCACAGAGAGCAGCTAGAATGGTCGAAGTCGAATACGAAGACTTGAAACCAGTGATAATTTCCATAGAGGTAGATTTGAAAAATAAACAAATTCTAAGTCCAGTATTAATAAAACAATTGTATAATAGGACGCTATAGCACATGGTTCGTATCTCGACGCCCCGAAACACCTGAAAAACGGTGACGTGGAACAGGCTTTCGCGGAATCGCCACATATAATCGAGGGAGAGATTCGCACGGGTGGCCAAGAACACTTTTATTTAGAGACGATGGCGACTCTCGCGGTCCCAAAAGAAGAGGACGAGATCGAGATATTTTGCTCGACGCAGCATCCGTCAGAACTTCAGAAGCACGTCNCCTTAGAACAGGTTTGCTAGTTTCATATTAATTTCTACTGTCATTAATTATTATTAAATTAATCTGACCTCAGATTGAGAAAGCCGGTGCGATGCATGCTGGACAGGGACGAGGATATTACAATCACTGGAACGAGACACCCGTTCCTCTTCAAGTATAAAGTAGGATTCGATGATAGTGGCCGAATAAAAGGGGCGCGGGTTCACATTTACAATAACGCTGGTCACACCTTCGATCTTTCTTCCGCAGTAAGCGAAGACCTCTTATTATTCTTTAAAACGAGTTGACGATAATCACAAAGATTTTAGCGATAACAGTTGATCAGGTTTTAGAACGTGCCATATTCCATTTTGAAAATGCTTACAAAATCCCGGTGTGCGAAGTATTCGGTTACATGTGTAAAACCAATTTACCGTCGAACACGGCGTTTCGTGGGTTCGGTGGCCCACAAGGGATGTTCTTAGCCGAGACGGTGATCAGGCACATCGCCGAATACTTGAACATAGACTCGAAAACGGTAATTATATAATATCATTTAATTTAACGATACAATTTAATTTATACTAGAATCATAGTGAGAAAAAATATTCGTTCAGGTTTCAGAATTGAATTTATATAAAGAGGGAGACTTGACGCATTACAGTCAGCCAGTGATTAATTGCACGTTGCAAAGATGCTGGGAAGAATGCGCCGCCTCTTCGAATTACAATGAACGGCTCGAGGAAGTTAACAAGTATAACAAGTACGTTTAATAATTTATGATCTAAAGAGAATTACCTCCGTTTTATAGTCGATGTTTTAAAATAGGTTTATGATTATAAAATTTGTGTTAATTTGAATAGAGAAAATAGATACAAGAAAAGGGGACTGGCGATGGTACCAACGAAATTCGGAATCGCGTTCTCCGTGCTGTTTTTAAATCAAGCAGGTGCGCTTGTACACATCTATACAGACGGCTCTGTCTTAATCAGCCACGGTGGCGTCGAAATGGGTCAAGGATTGCACACGAAAATGATACAAGTAACATTACTATCTAAATACCACATTCTGCTATCAAAAGAAGCATTTACCTAATTTGCATCCGAACATTTAGGTGGCTAGCAGATCGTTAAATGTCAGGCCAGACAAAATACACATAATGGAAACGGCTACTGACAAGGTACCAAACACGTCTGCGACAGCAGCCAGTGCTGGTTCCGATTTGAACGGTATGGCTGTAATGGTGGGTGAAATTATTTCAATTCTTCTTCTGTTTCTTTTTTTCTCAACATTTTTAATGAAGTGAAATGAATAAAAAATGACAGATCGCTTGCGAGGAAATTATGAAGCGATTGAAACCGGTGATAGAGGCGAACCCGAATGGGACTTGGGAAGATTGGATATCTAAAGCTCACGTTGCAAGGATCAGTCTTTCGGCAGCTGGTTTTTACAAAACTCCTGGAATAGGCTACTCGTTCGATACAAATACTGGAAATCCTTTTAATTATTTTACGTTTGGAGCTGCGTGCTCGGAAGTGGAAATCGACTGCCTGACCGGTGACCACCAAGTAAATTCCTAATACTACTTTCAATGTTAAATCAGTGCAGAAGTTCGTACCTGATTTTCAGAAGATCATATTGCAAGCTCAGAAGGGATGGTTGTCCGGTTTATCCCAGGAACCTGAAAAATTGTAAAGTACAAATGTTAAAAGAAAAATTATGTTTTCTCTTTGATAAAATATAAATAACAGTTCGAACTTCAGACAAGGACTTTTGCACTAACCGTTTGCACTGACCGTGCAAGAATTTTTCATTTTATATCTGTAATATCTGTGAACAGGTGTTGAGAACGGATATCGTAATGGATTTAGGTGAAAGTTTGAATCCTGCGATCGACATAGGTCAGATCGAAGGTGCTTTCGTTCAAGGGTATGGCCTGTTCACGTTAGAAGAAATGGTTTATCTGAGGAATGGAGCTGTTTGTAGCAAAGGACCAGGTGCTTACAAGCTACCTGGATTCACAGACATTCCACAAGCGTTTAATGTGTCGTTATTGAAAGGCGCATCGAATCCCAGAGCTGTTTATTCGTCAAAGGTAATTGAAGTTAGAAAAATCATTGAAATATTCATAATTATTATTCGATTATATTCTATGAAATGTTTTATGATTTAGGCTGTCGGAGAACCGCCGTTGTTTTTAGCGTCGTCTGTTTTCTTCGCGATAAGAGAAGCTATTAAATCGGCTCGAGAGGAATTCGGGCTGAAAGGCTACTTCCGATTAGATGCACCGGCAACCGCGGCTCGAATTCGGTTGTCCTGCGTGGACGAACTAACGTCAAAAGTAAATCAAACGTCGAATAATATTAATAACAATATTTCCAATACGAAACAGAGAAGAATTCGTGTTGATCTTTCGTTTTGTAGGTTCCAGAACCGGACATGCAACGCCAGTGGAACGTAGTTCCATGAAATGTTCCATATTTTAACGTGGTTACTGCCTGTCGATACGTTGTAAATATGTATAAATAACTAACTGTTTTAAAATATCTATTTTATATGTACGTGCTAATTTAAGGAAAAATGTTCGAATAACACTAGACGAATCATTGTTCCTGTTCTTCCACTGACTATCATTGCCGTCCGAAAAAACAAATTTTTATTCAACTGCAATAATAGCAAAGTATTACGCTTTCATTTTAAACTTCGCGTGCATCACGTGACTCAACCTCGCGACTTGGAATTTTAATTATATCAATGATACTCGTTAACGTAACTTAATAAAACTTCAGGAACATTTAGAGAGGATTTTTCTGAACATGCTTCTATAATTTTGTCAAAATCGGTACGTCAAAAGCCGAGATATTTGCATTTTTTTCTAAATCGTCTCGTTTCGTCTGGCACTTGAACGTGTGGCGCCATCTAGCGGTTGAAGTCGCGAACTAAGCGTTTTAGATTTACGGATTAAAAAGAAATACTTTTCCTGACAAGTTTCACTCAAGATTTGGATTTTTATTTATTACAACCATAATCATTAACATATCTTAATGAAACTTCAGGAACAATTAGAAAGGCATTTTGTGAACATGCCTCTATAGTTTTGTCAAAATCGTTACGTCAAAAACCGAGATATTTGCATTTTTTTTAAATCTATTTCGTAAAGCTAGAACGCTTAGTTCGCGACTTCAACCGCTAGATGGCGCCACCCGTTCAAATACCAGACCTTTTACTTCGTAAAGCTAGAACGCTTAGTTCGCGACTTCAACCGCTAGATGGCGCCACCCGTTCAAATGCCAGACGAAACGAGACGATTTAGAAGAAAATGCAAATATCTCGGCTTTTGACGTACCGATTTTGACAAAACTATAGAAGCATGTTCAGAAAAGTCCTCTCTAAACGTTCCCAAAGTTTCATTAAGTTACGTTAACGAGTATGATTGATATAATTAAAATTCCAAGTCACGTCACCGAGGTTGAGTCACGTGATGCGCGAGAAGTTCAAAATGAAAGCGTAATACTTTGCTATTATCGCAGTTTAATAAAAAACTTTTAGGGATTTCCATTAGAAGAATCGTTTGTAATAACTTAACGAAAGTGGAAAATGTGCGCAATATTCACGAAATAGCATTAGTCATAATCAGAAAGTTGTCAGAAGAATAGACAGATCAAGACAGACGCAGTGCACATCCAGTCGCACGCTGCACCCACTACTTCAGATAACCTAGCAATTGTTGATAACAAATTGTTGTATTTCGATTCTGATCGTGAATCTGAAATTATCGCACGATATGGCGCGAGACCAACGATAATCTACAGATCTCTAACTTCTGCTGGCAAGTAAAATCGGGGTATTATAATGGAACTATCGAAAGACACCAGCGAAGGCCTCAGCGATATTTTAAACAAAAGCATTTTCAACGATGATCATTTTCAACAAATTCTAGAATCGGTCGTGTCTTACGTACGCGAAAACCCCATAGATAAATGTAAGTATCTTATTTTCATTGGAGAACGGAAGATGAATAAGTTACTTGCATTAGAGGGGGATGTTGATATTTTTAAATTGTATTGATATCGTATATCAATACATATCAATGGTTAGAAGATTGATACACAGATATATTAAAACAAAATATATCAATATTATTAATATCAATATATAAATAATTAAAGAGATATATATAGTTATCAAAATTGTCAAAAAGTGTATACTTTTTAAATATAATATTGAAGTATTAATTAGTTTCTCTTTCCTAAGGAAATCGATATGTCTAAGTTCTGAATTTAGCGACTGCTTTCAGCGACTCTAGGCGCTAAGTGTAAAAAATAATTTTGCAGAATATCAAAACTTCGATATTCTTTATTGAGTGTCAATATTGAAATATATCACAACGTGAAATATCAATACACGCTATCGATGTATCAATTGAAATATATCAATGTTAGAAATATTGATACTGTATCAAACGTCCCTAAACTTGCATTAAAGTTGTAGGTACCAGCAAAATATCTGACACGAAACCGATTTTAACGAAGAAGGTGTTCACCGATGTGGCCTGCTTGCTCGTAGAAGCTGCCAGACACAATTTAGACGAGGAGAGTTTAAGCAACGTTTTGAATTCGGTACACACAGACGAGAAACGAATAAAGAAGCTGTGCGAAATATACACGCAGAACAAGATTGCAATACAATCTCAGCTGGAACTGATAGGCAATAATCCACCTCATATCATTGACGTAGATTGGCACTTAGATCATTGCGTCAAGGTAGTTCTACGAGCCGAGTCACGCGTTGTATCGTTCAGAATCTTTTTTTTTTATCTATACTAATTTCTTTGATTTTCCAGTTGGACACGTGCAATTCGTTGGGCGTACCTCTTTATCACGTGAAATTCACTACGAAGAAACACGAAACGATAGGCGACGTAACGTTCTCGTGCACGATACAACAATTGCAGGAACTCGTGTTCAAGCTCAAGGACGCAGTCAGATACTCGGAGAGGCTCGCTAACGTTTAGCAGGCTCGTTCGATTTGTATTCAGTTGTTAATGACGTTCCTGCACGGTAATTCTTATAATAATAATAATCGTTTAATGATAAACCAAGTTTGTACGTATAAGTGTAACGGTAAAATCTGATACAAACGACAAAGATCGTGTAAAGTATATAATCAACTATATTTTTATAATTAAAAGAACATCATCTACTTGACGTAGTTATTATTATCGTATTGTTAACGCGCGCGCGCGTACACACCGAGGCATGCGTACAGGACACGTACACGAATTAAAAGAAGAAAAAAGAAAACTACGATCAACGTTTCTTTCATAAATAAACTGTCTCGAAAAAGTTAGTTCTCGGCCCGTTCGGTGGATTCGAAGCGGCGGCGTCGAACTTCGCATCGCACGAAGCTTGTGTCATTTACATCTTCTCAGCTTCCCATTCGCTCGCTCATTCAGGTACACCTTGTATACAAAAGAGTCGCGCGCGCACACACAACTAATAACTTATTAAAAATACGTCGTTTTTTGCTCTACTACTGTCAGGCGGTTCCCCTAAAAATTGCTTCCTCGTATTAGACAAAAAAATACTATCGTTACGTCCTTAACTCCTAAAAATATGAGTTAAATTATATTAATGATCGATAATTCTTTCTCCGTATAACTAATACGTGATATAATATATATATATATATATGTATGTATATATATATAAATTTCTTTGAAACATTTTACACTATTTACAAGTAAATTTATCTGAAAAGAAAAAAAGGTCGTCCGATATTAAAAATTCTCATTTCTATACAATTAACTCTTCCTTTCTTTCCAGCGCTTATTCAAAATTATAATGATACGGATTCATGCAGAGAACCCATGCGTGTGTTTATCTTTAATAATTCGGTGCGATGAAACCCATCGATGCGCATGCATACACACATACGTACGTACACAGAATCGTTAACTGATCAAGCTGGAAAGAGAGAAATCACTTATAATGTAATACTTTTTTTTCTTCATTTAACAACGACGATCACCTCGCTCTCGATTCCCTAATATTACTTCATATTACAAGATTACTGTGATAAGGCCTCGGATTTTTCTATAGTTGTTTCGTTCTTTTTTGTTCTTTTCCTTTTGTTAAGAAAGAAAGGGCGTATGCGGGGAAATGAGCCAATCGAAAAAGACTGTCGCAACTAAATCTATGTGGAACGTTAGACACTAATTCTCGAGGCTTTGGTTAAACATCTAGTTGACTAAATTGTAAGATACGTTAAGAAACGGATGATAGAATTTGCTCGGAGACACGATAAATACTGTGAACTAACAAATCGGTGTGAAAACGTTTGATAACACTCGTCATATGATCCATGCGCAACGGTTATCCCAATAACTATGCAGTAATTCTTGCACGGCCCTCGGACCGTCGAGTAACATCGATCTTGTTAGAGATCGAGCAATGCCGCACGGCTCTGCCACGATTCTTTATCGTAAAATTAAACAAAAATTTCATATCGACGGGACATCGAACATACGCATGTCTCAATAATGCCTCCAATGCGTTGCTAGTTAAATAATCGTAATAAATCAAATAACAACGTGTACTTCTTTCGTTATGGAAAAATTGGAATATCGTGAAATATGCGTGGGAAGAATTGCAACGTGCGACGAGGATCTTCCGCGCGAAATGAAGTACAGCGCGTACGTTTCGCATTATACGCGGAATCGTACGATTTAGAATGAGTTTATGCAAAAATTATGTTTCCACATGGTCGCTCTTGGTGTCAGAATTGTTTTGTTGCCCCTTAGTTTGCTCGGCCACACTTTTCGTCGCCTCTTCCTCGTCCTTCGGAATTTTTCCCTCTGCCACTTTCGTTTCATTCTGTTCACTACGTTCTTCGACCTTCTCTTTCGTCGTGGTCGTGGTCGTGTCCGTAGAGGTGGTCGTAGTCGTGGCGGTGGTGGTAGTGGTGGTGGTAGTGGTAGTGGTCGTCGTTGTCGTCGTCGTCGTCGTCGTCGTGGCCGTCGTCGCCGCCGCCGTCGTCGTCGTCATCGTCGTCGCTGCCGTCGACGACGCCGTTTCTTCTTTGCTTTCATCGGCGAGATCCCCGTTGACTCGAGCATCGGACTTCTCCGTCTTAATCGCATCGTCGTTTTTTCCATCTTTCGGACTCTTCTCCGTGTTTTCCGAAGAGTTCTGTTCTTTACAGTTCGGTTCTTTCTCGGTACGCTCCTTGCCCCGATCCTGATCCGTCGCCGCGGGTGGAGCTTCCGACTTCTTCGGACTAGAGCTCGCCGGACTCTTACTCTGTCCACTCGCGGTGGGCGACTGCGGCGTCGATCTTGAATTTCTCACTGTCTCCGATTTCGGGCTATCCGCGTTCGAAAAAGTTCCAGTCTTAGATAAATTAAATGCACTGACGTCTTCCTGGGACGTTTTCTCCGGAAGGTGCACCTTATTGGTCTCGAGGGACGTCGTCGTCGCGACCGTTTGCGTTTCGAATTTGACCATGCTATAAGATGCGAGAGACATAGCCGTTAGAGAGGTAGTTTTAGATGACTTAGGCGAGGAGTATGTACTCGGTGGTATTCTCTGAACTGTCGGGGGTTGCTGCGAGACCGAGGAGAAGCCGGTGGTCTGCGGGATATAACTAGATCGTTGATATATGTTGTTAATCGAGGGAGGTAAACTACTGTGGAAGGCACTGGGGGACGAGATTCCTATCGGCGGACGTATCAAAGGATTCGGAAACCTGGCGTCCGGGAACGGCGGCGGGAAGTGAGTGTAGATTAATCTAGGATTGATATTTGGTGTCGGCGACGGTATGAAGGGGCTCGTCGAGAGCATGTTCACTGGGGAGTTTTTCGGTGATATCGGCGAACCGGTGCTCCTACAAATGTCCCTCGAGAACGGAGAGTTCGAATAGTTCCTCGCACTAGGAGAGTACGGAGGGGGTGGCGAAACGATCGGCGAGTTCACGGTCGATACGATCGGTGACAAAGTTTTAGGATCGATCTTCATCATGCTCGTGTTCCCGTTCTTCGAACCAGTAGACGTGTTCGTCGTCGCCATCGATGCCATGGCCAGCTGTTCCTTCTCCTTCGATTCGTTGTCGATCCCGTACATCGGTTTCACGCTGTAAGTCGGGTTGCCCAACAATCTCGGCATGTTCCTCATCTTGAAGATCTTCGCCGGCTTCGACTGAATCGTTTTCCCGTCGAAGAGCGCGGTTTGATGCAACTGATTCTGCGCCGCCTTGTTCTGATTTTTAACAGTTATGTAATTGCTCTTACTGAGTATGGGGTTCCAGCATTTGGGGGGATCGCGCAGAGTCTTGTAACCTATCGGATGGCCGTGTCTCTTGGAATAAGCGGAGACCTTCTGGAAAGAGGGCGACGTCGTTACCGGGGCAACTCTGCGGCCGTCCTTCACGTTCGAATAAGTATTCTTGCACTCTGCCGTGACCGATGCTGCGCTGCTGTTAGCCGGGTAAACGGGCACGTTCGGAACGTTCACGTGCTGTTTCTGTTGCTGTGGCTGCGATTGTTGCTGTTGCTGCGGTTGTTGCTGTTGCTGTTGCTGCGGCTGCGGCTGCGGCTGATACTGTTTATTTATAGGATCGGCAGCGATCGGCGAAGATCCATTCTTCCTCCTAATTTTTAACAAGTCTGGAATCTCAGATTTACTCCTCGATTCCGTTTTATTTTTTTCCTTAGAATTCTCCCCGATCTTCGCGCAAATATCGTTGATCTTCGAACCGGAGGCACCGATTTTTGCGCAGATCTCATTTAAATTCGAACCTTTCATGATCACCTCGTTTTTACGGATGGTCGCTTGCATCAAGGAGATCGGAATAGCGTCGGGACAAGGAGGTACCGAATACGTGCCGGTCATTTCCAAGCTCGAAGGCTTCGAAGGCGTCGATTCCTTTGAGGAACTTGTACTTAAACTTGGATAACTACTTTTCATAGAAGAAGAAGAAGAAGCGTTCACAGAGGGTACGGTAAATGCTAGGGGAGTCTCCGTTACCGAGGACGTCGGTACCGGATTCTCGGGCAACTTCTGACACGGCGGCGACGTTGTCAAACCTTTCAGCGAATTCTTTAACAATGTACTGTTCACCAAATGTTGAACGGTATACGGGAACGTGGACGTAGAAGCAGAGTTTACTCCGTTACCAACGGACACGGGTGGTAAGGATGTCGAGAGATTGAGAGACGCGAGATTGTTATTGGTCAACGATTCAATTTGCGTGTACGGTGATTTTTGAGGAATTGTATTTACTTGTCCGTTCGTTCTCTGCGATGATTCTGTTGTCCAAGTTTCGTCGGACGATGACTTTTTCTCGGCACTCTTTTCCGTTTCGGTCGTAGAACGTCCGTCCTGATGAGCCGCTTTCACAGTAGTAGTAGTAGATTCAGAGCTGGCAGAAGTGCTCGGATGGGCCGACAGAACTGGTTCTGTCGTGTTTTCACAGTCAGATCTCTGCCTCGAAAGTTTATTCGTCGTGATTCCGCAATTATTCGTCAAAGGTTTCGAACCAGTCTCGACGGAATGTTTCACNGGTTTATTCGTCGTGATCCCGCAATTATTCGTCAACGGTTTCGAACCAGTCTCGACGGAATGTTTCGCCTCCGTCGTTTTCGAATCACCAATTTTCACGTCCGATTTCTTCGAAGATTGCGGCAACGCTTTCCTCTCCTTCACAGCTTTCTTCCAACTGCTCTGTTCTCTACTGTTCGTTTGTTGCCCAGTTTTAGGTTGAAACTGTAATTTCACGCTCAGTGCGTTAATTTTTGACCCTGTGCCCGCCGACTTATTCTCGTTCCTGGCGTTCTGCTTACAGCTATCCAACTTGCTCTCTGCAATGATATTATTATTTTTCGACGGCTCCCTTTGCTCTTTCTTCTCAATGTTATTATTGTGAATCTCGTTTTCATTCCCACGGTCCATCGTTCTCTCGGACTCACCGATCTTTTCTAAAATCGCTTTGTCCTCGATGTTGTTGTTGTTCGGTCGGGCCTTCGACTCGGCCTCGTGCTTAGAATTTATCAAAGTCTCTATCTCTTCCGTCGAAGATTTCACCTCCATCTCATTCGAGTTTCTCTGTTCGTTAAACTTCGAGGAAGCATTGCAATCTCGAATGCTTTGTTTGTCCGAAGACCGTTCGTTCTCTCTACCGGTTTCGGACGTATTCTTTTTACTGGCCTTGTCTTCGATCGTCGAAGTACTTATCGTCTCGACGCTCGCAATGGGTTCCTCGATTCTTTTCTTACACCGTTGGTCCGTTATGTCCGTAATACTCATTATGCCGGTTTCCGAGATCTTCAATTGAACCTCCTTCCACTCTCTCCTCGTCGATTTATCCTCTTTCGATTCGACAGGATCGATCCCGGCGTTGAGTAAAGACGATGTAAAATTGACATTGTCTTCCGAAAGTTTTATTCGTTTTGGGGAAGATTCGAATATTCTGTAACTTAAATGCAATGGCACTTTCTGAAACGAATAAAAAAACGCTTTAGAAAATTGATGTTCGTAAAAAATGCTGTTGGGCGACGCTTTCGACACTTACTCGCCTCCAATGGTAGATATACATCACGTCCATCAATGTGTAAGTGCTACTCAGCGGTTCTTCCTTGTACAGTATGTCCACTCTGTGACCATCGGTTAATCCGTACTTTGCTCGTATAAGTTTTTGCAAATGAAATATCGTTACCGCGGCAGGACAACGGAGGTACCGCCTCAACAAAGGTTTCACAGCTATTTCTTTCGCATCCATGGATGGACTAAAATATTCTAGTGATAAACTAAGAGATTCGTCCGGAGAATATATATGCGACTCGGTCGGTTCTCCTCTCGCCTCCGGCGACGTGGCTTCGGCACATGCCTCGGGATGCCTCGAGTAGAACTCCCTCCTGCATCTCATCTCATCTGTTACGTAAACGTTTTCCATTATATAGAAGATTGCCATGAAGATTGACCCAAAATCATTTGAGGTATCTGTATGTTCTCATGAATGATGCAAAGAAACTTACTTTGGTAACATCCAGGTACCAATTTGTACACGATGTCCTGTAGAGTATGGTCTGGACGAATGTTGAGCAGAGGTTTACTTTTGTGCACTTGTACCTCGCATATCGGACAATACTTATTGTTCTCCAGATATCTGACGATACAGCTCCTACAAACTATATCTGAACGTTAATCTCTGTTCAGTGCAATGAATCCAGAAATGACAGAACAAGATACGTACACGAATGCAGGCATTCGATGATGGTGGTGGCATCGATGAAGTATCCACCGCACAACTTGCAAGTCAGCTGATCGTTGAGTTTGGACAAATGTATACGATGCCCTCCGCTCTGTCCCGACATCCTACGGGAGAAAAAACTGAATCGATCGGTCATGTTCGTCTGGCATCGAACGTAAACAGCACGAAAGTTACAACACCACGGAAGACGAATGACATTACGCGCGGGTACCAAACAAAACCTGCGGCGATTCGTTCGAACGACGACCGAACGACTTGTTTCTCGAAACTGGCACGACGGAATAATTTTCAGGGATATCGCGGTCAACGGCAATAGTGAAAATACTGAACTTACGTGGTGAATGACGCGAAAACTGTTCGTTTTATCTAGTAATCGCCATTTGACCAAAGTCAGGAAAGTTGGGTCAAGACTCGGGGTGAGATTTCACAAGTGTTCGTGAAAATGTTCATTAAAAATACTGTCTGAAACCCGTTGAATACGATCCCCGCTCGAACCACAATCCTCTGACCGATTCGGCAATTTTTCCGAATTTAAGTCAATCTAGCTCATCGTAAAATAGGCCACGGTACCAGGAAAAGCTCTGAGGACGACAGTAACACAAAATGGTGGATAAACAATCGTGCCAATGACATTTCCAAAAACATGAGTTTCCTCGTACGTTGTGTTTCATGACGGGCTAGCAAAAACGTGGAAAAGATCTGTTACGTAAATGGATTAATGAAAAAAACGTTTATTTATTACGATACATTTATATCGTAACAATGTACAATTGCCCCACTCACGACGTCTTTTTACTGGTGTACTCGAATCAGATATACATGCGTGTATAGTGTAGTATATAGAATATCGCACTCCGCGCACAGCCGCAACATGGCCGGCGCGGTTTCGAGGTTGGAAATTTCGACACGAGCGGCGCGCGAACTCGAATCTCAAATTTCCCAGGACCGATCTGATCTACAATTCTTGTACTTCGTGTTTGTTTAGCCGAGAGATTTGGCGCCATTTTAAAAAACGACGAAATTCTACTCGGGATTACAATGAACTAATTTACTATATAATTATATTAATTATAACTAATGGAAACGTTTAGAAATGCATTGAATGAATTACAGACGAATGAAGTATTCAAATAAGTAGTACTAATGGTGTGTGACGTCGAAAAGGTTATGTGGGCATATGAGAAAGATTGCGAATAGTATGTAAAGATGTTCTAAATTAATGTGAATAAATGAATTTTCTCTTATTTATTACATGTATTTCATTATTTCTATAAAATCCGAGAGTCCGATAGAGACGAACTGGATGTCTGCAACAGGTGACAACAGGTGTCTGCAAGATGGATTCTATAGCTTGCGTCAGATTAGATATTATACTATAGAAAAGCTAGACTCCCGCCGTGTTGCTATTTTATCATATTTTATTCTCAGCACTTATATTAGCGTAGAAAGGATGTTAAATTAGGCCGTGATCTGTCATCAAGTGGATTGCCTTGTCANTTACTGGTGTACTCGAATCAGATATACATGCGTGTATAGTGTAGTATATAGAATATCGCACTCCGCGCACAGCCGCAACATGGCCGGCGCGGTTTCGAGGTTGGAAATTTCGACACGAGCGGCGCGCGAACTCGAATCTCAAATTTCCCAGGACCGATCTGATCTACAATTCTTGTACTTCGTGTTTGTTTAGCCGAGAGATTTGGCGCCATTTTAAAAAACGACGAAATTCTACTTGGGATTACAATTAACTAATTTAGTATATAATTATATTAATTATAACTAATGGAAACGTTTAGAAATGCATTGAATGAATTACAGACGAATGAAGTATTCAAATAAGTAGTACTAATGGTGTGTGACGTCGAAAAGGGTTATGTGGGCATATGAGAAAGATTGCGAATAGTATGTAAAGATGTTCTAAATTAATGTGAATAAATGAATTTTCTCTTATTTATTACATGTATTTCATTATATTTCTATAAAATCCGAGAGTCCGATAGAGACGAACTGGATGTCTGCAACAGCTGGTGACAACAGGTGTCTGCAAGATGGATTGTATAGCTTGCGTCAGATTTGGTCAGATTAGATGATATTATACTATAGAAAAGCTAGACTCCCGCCGTGTTGCTATTTTATCATATTTTATTCTCAGCACTTATATTAGCGTAGAAAGGATGTTAAATTAGGCCGTGATCTGTCATCAAGTGGATTGCCTTGTCATGAACAGTCACAGATAATAGCTGCTGTTGAGGTTAACATCTTTGTTGTTTACCTCGAGCGAAACATTATTTTGCATTAATAACTTACGAAATATTTCTCCAGAGATATATTACATATATTTGATATTTAAAATGGTTACTCTGGGCGATGTTAGCATCCAACTCTTAAAACCAGCCAAGGATCTCGCAGACTGGAAGTTCCCACTGTCTGGGGTACAAACAAATGAGCATCTTTCTAAAAACTATAAAACATACGACGATCAAGTATAAAAGGGTGTACAGTGGTTTAGAAAAGTATTGGCACAGTTTTGAAAACGGACCAACTTCTTTAATATTGAACCGAATAACATCATTTTTTGTGAGATACTAGAAGGCTTAGTTTGTGCCAATACTTTTTTGAGCCACCGTAAGTATAACAAGTACAACATTGTTTCGTCATTGCTGTAGATTTTAGAAAATTATTATACGCTGCTGGAAGAACCATGTGACGTGAACTTCGGGGAAGCGGGACTGGTGATTCAGAATTCTACCGACGTATACGTGCGAAGAATCGAACGTCTGCATCAACTTCTGAAGCAAGCGATTGAGTAACTAACCGACACTCGCATTCGTTGTCTTTTAAATCGTGGATACGTCATACTTACTGACAGTTTTATTTTTCTATCAGAGAAGAGGAGAAAAATTCTGGGCATAAAGTAAAAACTAAGAAGAGCCACGGAAATTTCGATGACTTTGCGCTAATCGATTTGGAGAACGACGTTGGGACCAGGAACATCGATAAGAAGGACTCTCAAGGACAAAAGAAGGTCAAATTACTGAGTCGCCAGTTCACCCAATTGGAGAATAACATGGCACGGACGAGTGACCTCATTAAAGTACACGATCTCACGGGAGAAGAGATCGGGAAGAAGTACGACTTTCGGTAAAAAAATTTACTTGTCATAACGCGAGCCATGTTGTAGTCTAGCATTTTTCTAATTGGTTCTTGTCGACTTTCAGATGTAATCAATCTGTAAATACAAATGGGATGCTAGTAGATGAACTGACGTCGTACGATTTTATGTGTATGCCGAGTCCTTTTATTAGAGAAGATAGAAATTCCATGTCCACGTCTTCAGAGTTGAAAAGTCTTCGTACTGCGACTTCGGGATATCAATCTGATACCAGGTTTCAAATTGATAACGACAAGGTCATGCTTCACGAGGATATGCCTGAAGTTATTTCTGAAGATATTCCTGAAGATATTCATGATGAAGAAATNTCATCGCCGGTGGGCGATAACGACCCGATCGAGATATCTCCCTATTCCTCTCACAATTGTTCTTTATCGAATTACGAATCGATGATCGAAGAGGAGATGAGGCAGATCTTTAATGACGAAGACTCGACCGAATTGTGTCGGACCGTAACAAATTGGCATGCGTTCGTGCAGTCGAGATTGTCCAACAGTGAAAACCAAGATGAATTTCGAATCCACGAATACACTTCGCATATAATAAGGACATTACAAGAGCACGAACAACATAATTCGACTTTTCATAATATCGTGCGAGGCAAACCTCCGTTCGAAGTGCCCAGATATTTCTTAGCTTCGTTACAATTGGTGCATATTTTGTTTGATCGTAGCCACCATTTATTCATAAATTAAGAAGTAAATTAAAAGCCGTTCTATTGTTGCAGGCGAATACTTACGACGTGGAAATAAAGGATAACTGTGATAATGTTGAATTAAAACTGCTTAGCGACAAAGGGGATGCTAAGCAAACGAAATGACATTGTATAATTGTTTTATACAATCTTGAATATATAATGAATCTGTGAAATATAGCGTATTTTTCAGGATTTTAATCTGTATTCGTATAACTTTCTATATTCGTATAATTTTATCTGTATTCATATACGAAAGATTGCTTCGACGTTTAATTTCAAGAAGATCCGCCGTCCTATTTTATATTATTTGTCTATTTATTAATAGACGAATGCGGATCGCGCATGCGTGGCCGTCGAAATATCACTACTCGCCGGCTGAAATATAGGTTTTCGCGTGCGTGCGTGCGTGCGTTTGCGTTTGCGTTTATCGTATGTACATCAGTCTCACGTCGAACCGATTCAGGGATGGGTTTCGTCTTTCGCGTCGTTTCTGTTCTATTCCTTACGAGATGTACAAGAATTCTGTGCAATAAACGTTTACTGCTCTGTTAAATTGCTTAATAGCGGCCAATCAGCCAATTCGAATCTGTTCGGTCTCTCCCCTTGTTTCTAATTTATTTCACATATAAGGGATACATGCCTCTTCGGTTCATAGTTCTATTTTGGTAAGTGAATGGCATTTTTTATTTTTTGCTACTATATATTGATTATTTGTTTCAAGGGATTCGTGATCATGGAGAAGAAAAGCATGATATTACGACCGTGGGGCCTTTTGTTTCTTATCCTCACACAATTCTTAGTACAATTCTTAACGTCTATGTACCTGTACACTTACATCGCCCATGTGGAAACGAACGTTGCCGTGCAGAACCAAGACCTGGTGGAGGCCGAGAAATTATTGAGGAGGAAACGCAGCAGCGCACTGCCCGTGACCGAAGACAACAAAGTCGCGGACACGTCGAGAGTACGTACCATCGCCGACGTGCTCTTATACGTTCTTTCCGTTCGCAAGTCCATAGCCTGGTCGTACAACGGGATTTGTATCTGATGTCTGTCGCAGATGTGGCAAGAGAAAGATATGGTAAAGGAGTCTAGAAAAGTGACTTCGCCACCCACGACTAAAGGCGTGTCGTCGTCTCCGATCACTCCTCTGGGAAACGAGTGGCTGTGGTTGAACGCGGACACTCGAGTGCAGGTGAATAATTCATTATACTCTCTTCGGCGATCGTGATGATCGATGATCAATTTTAATTAAAGATATTGTGCGTTTTAGCTTGATGCAATTGAAAACTTTTGTCGGTCATCAATGAAATATTGTCCACCAGGATTGCCAGGGGCGACAGGAAGCCCAGGAGCTCCTGGAGAACCGGGACTTCCTGGAGTGCAAGGAATGACCGGTCCGGAGGGACCGCCTGGTTTGAAAGGCCCTCCCGGTCCTCCCGGGCCGAAGGGCGAGAAAGGACCTGCCGGTTTCGACGGGAGAGACGGAATACCGGGAGAACCTGGTCTCGACGGTATTCCCGGTCGAAGCGGTTTGGACGGCTCGCCCGGTATAAATGGCAAACCTGGACTGAACGGATCTCCCGGTCGTCCTGGACGTAACGGCACGGACGGTATGTACGCGATACGAACGCGTGTTCGACGTTTTACCGTACGAAACCGGATCTGATTTGTTATTTGTCTTTTGTTATTTCAGGGAGGCCGGGTAATATGGGACCACAGGGACCACCGGGACTGCGCGGTAACTTGACTTTATTTCGACTCTTAATAAATTCCACGCCAAACGATACGACGACGATTTGAACAAATTTAGGAGACACGGGTCCTCCCGGCAGGCCAGGTTCACCGGGGCAAGACGGNCACGTCGAACCGATTCAGGGATGGGTTTCGTCTTTCGCGTCGTTTCTGTTCTATTCCTTACGAGATGTACAAGAATTCTGTGCAATAAACGTTTACTGCTCTGTTAAATTGCTTAATAGCGGCCAATCAGCCAATTCGAATCTGTTCGGTCTCTCCCCTTGTTTCTAATTTATTTCACATATAAGGGATACATGCCTCTTCGGTTCATAGTTCTATTTTGGTAAGTGAATGGCATTTTTTATTTTTTGCTACTATATATTGATTATTTGTTTCAAGGGATTCGTGATCATGGAGAAGAAAAGCATGATATTACGACCGTGGGGCCTTTTGTTTCTTATCCTCACACAATTCTTAGTACAATTCTTAACGTCTATGTACCTGTACACTTACATCGCCCATGTGGAAACGAACGTTGCCGTGCAGAACCAAGACCTGGTGGAGGCCGAGAAATTATTGAGGAGGAAACGCAGCAGCGCACTGCCCGTGACCGAAGACAACAAAGTCGCGGACACGTCGAGAGTACGTACCATCGCCGACGTGCTCTTATACGTTCTTTCCGTTCGCAAGTCCATAGCCTGGTCGTACAACGGGATTTGTATCTGATGTCTGTCGCAGATGTGGCAAGAGAAAGATATGGTAAAGGAGTCTAGAAAAGTGACTTCGCCACCCACGACTAAAGGCGTGTCGTCGTCTCCGATCACTCCTCTGGGAAACGAGTGGCTGTGGTTGAACGCGGACACTCGAGTGCAGGTGAATAATTCATTATACTCTCTTCGGCGATCGTGATGATCGATGATCAATTTTAATTAAAGATATTGTGCGTTTTAGCTTGATGCAATTGAAAACTTTTGTCGGTCATCAATGAAATATTGTCCACCAGGATTGCCAGGGGCGACAGGAAGCCCAGGAGCTCCTGGAGAACCGGGACTTCCTGGAGTGCAAGGAATGACCGGTCCGGAGGGACCGCCTGGTTTGAAAGGCCCTCCCGGTCCTCCCGGGCCGAAGGGCGAGAAAGGACCTGCCGGTTTCGACGGGAGAGACGGAATACCGGGAGAACCTGGTCTCGACGGTATTCCCGGTCGAAGCGGTTTGGACGGCTCGCCCGGTATAAATGGCAAACCTGGACTGAACGGATCTCCCGGTCGTCCTGGACGTAACGGCACGGACGGTATGTACGCGATACGAACGCGTGTTCGACGTTTTACCGTACGAAACCGGATCTGATTTGTTATTTGTCTTTTGTTATTTCAGGGAGGCCGGGTAATATGGGACCACAGGGACCACCGGGACTGCGCGGTAACTTGACTTTATTTCGACTCTTAATAAATTCCACGCCAAACGATACGACGACGATTTGAACAAATTTAGGAGACACGGGTCCTCCCGGCAGGCCAGGTTCACCGGGGCAAGACGGTAGGCCAGGGATATCAGCGTGGAAAGTGAACATGAATGATTACAACATAAACGATCTATTGGTTCCGCCTTCTATTCTTGGTAAACGTTTTTTCTGGACCTTACTTTCTATCGATACCTCAAACACTTTTTTATCAATGCTTCATATCCTTTTCCAGACGATTCGATGCTGTCTACGACGTCGAACTCTACCAGAATAATTTCCGTCAACGAGAGAACTAATTTACGGTTAAAGTGTGCGGCGAGCGGCAAGCCAGAACCTACCATTCAGTGGCTCAGGAGCGACGGTTCCGCCGTCCCGCTGGGATCTTGGCACGGTAATTTGTCAAAAGTTGTCAGTGCCACAGTTCTTTCGACGTGACCGTTACGATTTGTTCGACAGTGAGTTCTGTGATCGGTCACACGTTCAACGTCAGCGTGGTGAGCAGAGAGCACATGGGAGATTACGTTTGCGTCGCCGACAACGGAGTTCCCCCGCGAGCATATAAAAAATACCAACTGCAAGTTAAATGTAAGTACCTCGTGGCGCGACTCGAATACTCCGTTTACGTTTCATAAGATTCTTCGTTCCAGTCCCACCGTTTGTTCAAATACGCAATCCAACGATCCGCGTGCGCACCGGAAGCACCGTGATTCTGGAGTGCGAGATCGAAGCATTCCCGGAACCGGACGTCCATTGGGAACGCGACGGTGGACGCCAATTAAAAATGTCCGAGAAGTACAGGATGGAAGTTTACGACAGAAGAGACATGTACAAGGTGACCGATGCTGCTTGGCGGTCCGCGCGTCGCTGTTTTCATTTACGTTCATATTCTAAATGATTTTTTAGCTCAAAGCGCGTCTGAAGATCACAAAGATAACTTCAACGGATCACGGTATCTATCACTGTGTCGTCAGAAATGATCTCGATACCATTAGGGGTTCATTCACGGTCGATGGTTAGACACATCCGTCACGCAATTATTCTCCTCTCGATTTCCACGACGATTAATTCAAATTGAAATGTTGCGCGTTAGATATTCATTCGAAGAGCTTGGACAAGTCTAAGGTGGGACGGCAACAGCACGTTACGTACGGAAAACCGGCGCCGCAACACGTCGATCTCGAAGATCTGTGCGGGCCACGTGAAACGTGCCCCACGTGCCCCGTTCTCAGGTGTACTTTTACGGACGTTGCTGAATACTTGAAAATTCAATCGCTGAAAAATGTTAATTTCACAGGACTTCCACCGAGACTTGCAGGTAAAATAAAATTCTCGCGAAGATCTCATTTCAAGCGTGTAATCGCATTGCGTGCCGATTTTCGCGGCTCGTTCGTTTGTTTTCGCTCGGTTTTATTACAGACGGTGTGATAGAAGCAGTGGGGAAACCGGTCTTAAAAGGCTCTATGGACGATCATTACGGAAGTTGGATGCACGACGCCAAGTTCGACGGTTACCCGGAAAAGCTTTGGGTCACACGGAAAAACGATACCTCATTTATCTTCGAATACAAATCGAAGGACCATTATAAAAACTCCAGTTCTCTTTCTATTCGTTTACCGTATCCATTCCAGGTACGATTTAACACTGAACTTTATCACTGTATATGAGTACCGTGTTTGATTTTCAGGGGAATGGGCACGTGATTTACAACAAATCATTCTTTTACAATCCCATAAATCGATCGTCCATTTATCGCTTCGATTTTCACTCCTACTCCGACCACGTCTGCGACGAATACACGCGATGCGAGTTACACCTGCCAGGATTGTTAGTGAACACGAGAAACTATTTGTACACGCCGAACCACAATTTCAACTATGTAGACTTCAACGTCGATGAGAACGGTAATCGCGTTAAGAATAGTTTATAAGCCGACTTTCAATGCTAAACCCACCAAACCAAAAACCAAATGGAAAATGGTGATTGATAATTACTAGATTCTCAATTACAGGTTTATGGGTAATATACGGATTACCATCGAACAATACGGTGGTAATAAAAATTGACTCGTCTAGTATGCACATTCAACACGCATGGAACATCAGTATTGACAATCATAAATTCGGGGAGATGTTCATTGCCGGGGGAGTGCTCTATGCTGTTCACAGCGTTACAGAAGAAACAATGAAAATAAGGTAGAACTTGCAAAGTACAACAGAAGCTACTACGAATTTCAACAGAACTAATGCATAAAAAATTGTTCGTTAACAGATTGGCCTTCGACCTTTACAAGAACGTCACAGTACCGGTTCATTTGTCATTTACCAATCCCTATCACAAGACTACATCGGTCAGCTACAACCACAAGACGAAAGTAAATGTTCTGCAGTTTGAAACGAAGTGATTGTAAGAAGAGATCGTTTCTACAATTATGCTTTATTTATCTTCAGGAACTTTACACTTGGAACAAAGGGAATCAACTGGCCTATCCCATTAAGTTTCAAGGCTCAGCTAACGTTACAGCGAAAGATGAAACTGGAATTTAAAGTAACCGACGTATCAACCATTTTCGCCTATATTTTATTCTTTAACTTGTCAGTAATGTACCAACGAAGAGACAATAACAAAAGTACACCTTCATTCAATTGTAATCAATTCATTCAACCACATCTCCTGCTCCTTTTCATCACGTAATCGCAAGAAGCAATTCATCGTCTAAAGCAGTTTTGGAGAATACCAACAATTGTGTAAGGTTTCCCATTTTCCTGGACGCTGGATGGAAAGGCATTTCTAATTCCTAATTCTACAACGTAGTATACATATAAGCGCTTGTATGTAATATACATGTGTGTATGTATGTAGCGTGTGTTACGTAGATCGGTTCGGTGCGATTCAGTGAGGTGGCGTGTGACGACACATTTAATTAAAGAGAAAGAACGCAGGGTGAACGAGGAAAGGAGTAAGGGAGAAGGAAAACGGTTTGACAAGTCCTTGCTCGTACGACAGACACGACGTACGATTCTCCCAGTTTCCCTCGGATTGAAACGAGCCGTATTCGCAGTAGTTCAGGGTGAAACCTTGTCTCGTGGCAAGTAAATGGCATAAGCAAATGTTGGAACGATAAGGAGGAGAAAGGGAATTGATGATTAGAAAGCTGAGGAGCATTCTACACGGAAAGATGGTGAGTATACAAGCGATTTGTCGTTTCGATTTGTAGCCAGCACTAGCCGACAATTCGAGAGATACAATTACGTAAAAACGATTAATAACCAGTCTTACCGTTACATTTAAATGGCTGATTTTTTACACGATGATTCATTGCTCGTTTTCCTCGAAACCTTTCCCTCTGATAAGTATGTAGTACGTATACACGTTACGTGCACACAGTAACCTCGCCAGTAATTTGCTTCGAATGTTCAATTTTATCGTTGATACGAACGTTATCGTCTCTCTCGCGAGTTTACGCACACGTGAAAATCGAGGACAGATCCGCTGTGCTCGCGAGAATAATCTCCGCTTCGATCTTCGTCGGAGATTATTTTTCAAATCGTTATCTGGCTTTCGAACGAAGATCGAAAATGCGCGTCACATGACAGAAAGCACGAGGAAATTATTTGTCATTTTCCTGGATTTTTCTCGGACGAGTCGTAGCCGTATTTTACTATCTTAGCGTCGAATGTAAATTGTAATACAAACAACTGTACTAATTTTCAAATTAGATGTGCCATGAATTATTCATCAACATAATCCGGAGACCGTACATCTTGAACGTAAGATAATCTCTCTTATAAGACGATACTTTCGATGTACTCGACGATGTAGTCAGAAGCAGTGACGCTGTGTCGTGTCAGGTCTTAGTTAACAGTTTCAAGTGTATTAGAGATAAATGTATTCGTCCTCCTTTGGTAAGCGAACAATAGAGATGTACGAGAAACGTGCGACACTTCTGGCTCCTTGCTACGTACAAAATACAGTCCATTTTTGTTTCGTTTCGTTGTACTATGTTTCGATGCACTCACGCAGTCAATCAATTTCTTGCAGATGGCAATGCCATGGAGAAATTTCCATTGAAAGGCACGGCATTAACGAACAACACAATATCCCAGAACAGTCATCATTCGTTGACTACTTACCAGTCGGTCGATAGAAAGGTGAAGATAAAATATGGAGAAATTTAACGAGAAAGTAATAAGTGAAATAGAATCGAACGACGACGAGAAATTGGAATGTGAAGAACCGATTGATTGCAGGTAGAGAATTCTGATGATGTGTACTTCGTAGGAGATGTACGCTCGCGAAAACGACCAGTAGCGCGCGACACTAATTTAAGCAGCGACGACGACATGCTCGAAGTCAGCAACGTGGGTTCTCACGGCGAGAACGCCGCTCTTTCCGAACATATTCGGATCGACGATGCTTCCTCTCACAGTGAGTAACGCGTGAACGCGCGTATCCACTCGTATCGCATTGTATCGTATCGCCATTTTCCGTCGACGATACGTCGCAGTCGATACAAGCGGACACGCACGTAGCGTGTAATCGTTAAACCGTAAACGTCCGTTTGTTCTCCGTCGCTTCACTATTTCAGTTTCAGTCGATTCTGATGACATCCCCGGGATCGGACAATACGACGACTTCCACACGATCGACTGGCAACGGGATATCGCCCGAGATCGTATGCGTCATCGGTACATCGTGAAGAAGAAGCACGATTCCATTTGGGGTCTCATAAAGGGAGCCCACGACGCCTGGTCCGGATGGCTCTGCGTTCTGCTGGTCGGGCTCTTCACCGGAGTCGCGGCAGGTATCATAGACATCGGGGCTTCCTGGATGACCGATCTGAAATTCGGTATATGTCCACAAGCCTTTTGGTTGAACAAAGAACAGTGTTGTTGGAGTTACAACGAGACGACTTTCGACGGTGGTAATTGTTCGCAAGTACGTTTCGTCGAGGATCTTATAGACCGTTCGCTGTGTCGTAAGAAATATATGATGCATAATTATGCTTGTTTCCAGTGGCGAACGTGGCCAGAAGTGTTCAATCAGTCGAAGGACGGCGCGGGCCCTTATATGATCTCTTACATGTTTTACATCGCTTGGGCCCTGTTGTTCGCTTCGCTTTCCGCCTCCTTGGTGAGGATGTTCGCTCCGTACGCGTGCGGTTCCGGTATTCCCGAGGTACGTAAACGAACGAAGAACGTGATTCGATGAGAATCGTCGTTCGAACTTTTCTAAACGGCAAAACTCGGCTTTGCAGATAAAGACGATTTTAAGCGGATTTATTATTCGCGGATACTTGGGAAAGTGGACACTGATAATCAAGTCAGTGGGTCTGATCCTGTCGGTTTCGGCGGGTTTGAACTTGGGCAAGGAGGGGCCGATGGTTCACATAGCTTGTTGCATAGGAAATATATTTTCTTATCTGTTTCCGAAGTACGGTAGAAACGAGGCGAAGAAAAGGGAGATCTTGTCGGCCGCAGCCGCCGCCGGTGTTTCGGTCGCTTTCGGTGCTCCGATCGGAGGCGTACTTTTCAGTCTCGAAGAGGTATTAAAGCAGAGGCTCGAAGCTCGCGTCGAACTCTCGTGATAACCGAAAATGATTAATGAAAGGAACTCCGCAGGTGAGCTACTACTTCCCGCTGAAAACGTTGTGGAGGTCGTTTTTCTGCGCTCTGATAGCAGCCTTCATTTTACGATCTATAAACCCGTTCGGTAACGAGCATTCGGTGCTCTTCTACGTCGAGTACAGTAAACCTTGGATATTCTTTGAACTGATACCGTTCGTCATGCTTGGAATAATCGGGGTGAGTTCCTCCTTTCACGCGTTCTCCGTCTAATTGAAACGTCGCCGAACGCTCACCTTCTCCGTCTCTTCCCTCTCGCCAGGGCGTAATCGCTACTCTGTTCATCAAAGCGAATCTCTTTTGGTGCCGGTACCGGAAGACCTCGAAATTGGGTCAATATCCGGTCACCGAAGTTCTGATAGTGACGGTCGCCACCGCCGTTATCGGGTATCCAAA
>SMSR01014253.1:33453-64251 GCA_019453355.1 Ceratina japonica
GCGTGAACCGGAGAATGACAAACCTGAATGTTTGGTAAAGTTCATGTTGCGCGAGAAATCGCTGGCCATGCAGAAGGAAGTACAAGTGCCACCGACGCCAAAGTTCGAACGTTTGCAGAAGCGTAAGTTCGCTTTACGATAAAAAATGTATGACGATGAAACGTTGAATGTCGTTGTAAGAGTATTTTCAAATCGAATTACTTTGACAGACGAATTAGAAGATTTCATGAAGAATCTTGACGATTGTTTAAGTATGTTCGGGACAGAGGATATGAATGGTAATACAACTCGTGAGAACGTTATAGCGCCCGTTGACGATGTTCAATGTTTCCAAACGGTCCCAGACACGAATGGGGAACCGCTGGATTTTTGTGTATCGTCGAACGGTCGAGGTGAGAGTGTCGAAAACGATGAAAACGAAATTGAACGTACCCGAAGTAGGTGTTCCTCGTTTGCGGATTTCGCACCTTCATCGCCGGTGGGCGATAACGACCCGATCGAGATATCTCCCTATTCCTCTCACAATTGTTCTTTATCGAATTACGAATCGATGATCGAAGAGGAGATGAGGCAGATCTTTAATGACGAAGACTCGACCGAATTGTGTCGGACCGTAACAAATTGGCATGCGTTCGTGCAGTCGAGATTGTCCAACAGTGAAAACCAAGATGAATTTCGAATCCACGAATACACTTCGCATATAATAAGGACATTACAAGAGCACGAACAACATAATTCGACTTTTCATAATATCGTGCGAGGCAAACCTCCGTTCGAAGTGCCCAGATATTTCTTAGCTTCGTTACAATTGGTGCATATTTTGTTTGATCGTAGCCACCATTTATTCATAAATTAAGAAGTAAATTAAAAGCCGTTCTATTGTTGCAGGCGAATACTTACGACGTGGAAATAAAGGATAACTGTGATAATGTTGAATTAAAACTGCTTAGCGACAAAGGGGATGCTAAGCAAACGAAATGACATTGTATAATTGTTTTATACAATCTTGAATATATAATGAATCTGTGAAATATAGCGTATTTTTCAGGATTTTAATCTGTATTCGTATAACTTTCTATATTCGTATAATTTTATCTGTATTCATATACGAAAGATTGCTTCGACGTTTAATTTCAAGAAGATCCGCCGTCCTATTTTATATTATTTGTCTATTTATTAATAGACGAATGCGGATCGCGCATGCGTGGCCGTCGAAATATCACTACTCGCCGGCTGAAATATAGGTTTTCGCGTGCGTGCGTGCGTGCGTTTGCGTTTGCGTTTATCGTATGTACATCAGTCTCACGTCGAACCGATTCAGGGATGGGTTTCGTCTTTCGCGTCGTTTCTGTTCTATTCCTTACGAGATGTACAAGAATTCTGTGCAATAAACGTTTACTGCTCTGTTAAATTGCTTAATAGCGGCCAATCAGCCAATTCGAATCTGTTCGGTCTCTCCCCTTGTTTCTAATTTATTTCACATATAAGGGATACATGCCTCTTCGGTTCATAGTTCTATTTTGGTAAGTGAATGGCATTTTTTATTTTTTGCTACTATATATTGATTATTTGTTTCAAGGGATTCGTGATCATGGAGAAGAAAAGCATGATATTACGACCGTGGGGCCTTTTGTTTCTTATCCTCACACAATTCTTAGTACAATTCTTAACGTCTATGTACCTGTACACTTACATCGCCCATGTGGAAACGAACGTTGCCGTGCAGAACCAAGACCTGGTGGAGGCCGAGAAATTATTGAGGAGGAAACGCAGCAGCGCACTGCCCGTGACCGAAGACAACAAAGTCGCGGACACGTCGAGAGTACGTACCATCGCCGACGTGCTCTTATACGTTCTTTCCGTTCGCAAGTCCATAGCCTGGTCGTACAACGGGATTTGTATCTGATGTCTGTCGCAGATGTGGCAAGAGAAAGATATGGTAAAGGAGTCTAGAAAAGTGACTTCGCCACCCACGACTAAAGGCGTGTCGTCGTCTCCGATCACTCCTCTGGGAAACGAGTGGCTGTGGTTGAACGCGGACACTCGAGTGCAGGTGAATAATTCATTATACTCTCTTCGGCGATCGTGATGATCGATGATCAATTTTAATTAAAGATATTGTGCGTTTTAGCTTGATGCAATTGAAAACTTTTGTCGGTCATCAATGAAATATTGTCCACCAGGATTGCCAGGGGCGACAGGAAGCCCAGGAGCTCCTGGAGAACCGGGACTTCCTGGAGTGCAAGGAATGCCCGGTCCGCAGGGACCGCCTGGTTTGAAAGGCCCTCCCGGTCCTCCCGGGCCGAAGGGCGAGAAAGGACCTGCCGGTTTCGACGGGAGAGACGGAATACCGGGAGAACCTGGTCTCGACGGTATTCCCGGTCGAAGCGGTTTGGACGGCTCGCCCGGTATAAATGGCAAACCTGGACTGAACGGATCTCCCGGTCGCCCTGGACGTAACGGCACGGACGGTATGTACGCGATACGAACGCGTGTTCGACGTTTTACCGTACGAAACCGGATCTGATTTGTTATTTGTCTTTTGTTATTTCAGGGAGGCCGGGTAATATGGGACCACAGGGACCACCGGGACTGCGCGGTAACTTGACTTTATTTCGACTCTTAATAAATTCCACGCCAAACGATACGACGACGATTTGAACAAATTTAGGAGACACGGGTCCTCCCGGCAGGCCAGGTTCACCGGGGCAAGACGGTAGGCCAGGGATATCAGCGTGGAAAGTGAACATGAATGATTACAACATAAACGATCTATTGGTTCCGCCTTCTATTCTTGGTAAACGTTTTTTCTGGACCTTACTTTCTATCGATACCTCAAACACTTTTTTATCAATGCTTCATATCCTTTTCCAGACGATTCGATGCTGTCTACGACGTCGAACTCTACCAGAATAATTTCCGTCAACGAGAGAACTAATTTACGGTTAAAGTGTGCGGCGAGCGGCAAGCCAGAACCTACCATTCAGTGGCTCAGGAGCGACGGTTCCGCCGTCCCGCTGGGATCTTGGCACGGTAATTTGTCAAAAGTTGTCAGTGCCACAGTTCTTTCGACGTGACCGTTACGATTTGTTCGACAGTGAGTTCTGTGATCGGTCACACGTTCAACGTCAGCGTGGTGAGCAGAGAGCACATGGGAGATTACGTTTGCGTCGCCGACAACGGAGTTCCCCCGCGAGCATATAAAAAATACCAACTGCAAGTTAAATGTAAGTACCTCGTGGCGCGACTCGAATACTCCGTTTACGTTTCATAAGATTCTTCGTTCCAGTCCCACCGTTTGTTCAAATACGCAATCCAACGATCCGCGTGCGCACCGGAAGCACCGTGATTCTGGAGTGCGAGATCGAAGCATTCCCGGAACCGGACGTCCATTGGGAACGCGACGGTGGACGCCAATTAAAAATGTCCGAGAAGTACAGGATGGAAGTTTACGACAGAAGAGACATGTACAAGGTGACCGATGCTGCTTGGCGGTCCGCGCGTCGCTGTTTTCATTTACGTTCATATTCTAAATGATTTTTTAGCTCAAAGCGCGTCTGAAGATCACAAAGATAACTTCAACGGATCACGGTATCTATCACTGTGTCGTCAGAAATGATCTCGATACCATTAGGGGTTCATTCACGGTCGATGGTTAGACACATCCGTCACGCAATTATTCTCCTCTCGATTTCCACGACGATTAATTCAAATTGAAATGTTGCGCGTTAGATATTCATTCGAAGAGCTTGGACAAGTCTAAGGTGGGACGGCAACAGCACGTTACGTACGGAAAACCGGCGCCGCAACACGTCGATCTCGAAGATCTGTGCGGGCCACGTGAAACGTGCCCCACGTGCCCCGTTCTCAGGTGTACTTTTACGGACGTTGCTGAATACTTGAAAATTCAATCGCTGAAAAATGTTAATTTCACAGGACTTCCACCGAGACTTGCAGGTAAAATAAAATTCTCGCGAAGATCTCATTTCAAGCGTGTAATCGCATTGCGTGCCGATTTTCGCGGCTCGTTCGTTTGTTTTCGCTCGGTTTTATTACAGACGGTGTGATAGAAGCAGTGGGGAAACCGGTCTTAAAAGGCTCTATGGACGATCATTACGGAAGTTGGATGCACGACGCCAAGTTCGACGGTTACCCGGAAAAGCTTTGGGTCACACGGAAAAACGATACCTCATTTATCTTCGAATACAAATCGAAGGACCATTATAAAAACTCCAGTTCTCTTTCTATTCGTTTACCGTATCCATTCCAGGTACGATTTAACACTGAACTTTATCACTGTATATGAGTACCGTGTTTGATTTTCAGGGGAATGGGCACGTGATTTACAACAAATCATTCTTTTACAATCCCATAAATCGATCGTCCATTTATCGCTTCGATTTTCACTCCTACTCCGACCACGTCTGCGACGAATACACGCGATGCGAGTTACACCTGCCAGGATTGTTAGTGAACACGAGAAACTATTTGTACACGCCGAACCACAATTTCAACTATGTAGACTTCAACGTCGATGAGAACGGTAATCGCGTTAAGAATAGTTTATAAGCCGACTTTCAATGCTAAACCCACCAAACCAAAAACCAAATGGAAAATGGTGATTGATAATTACTAGATTCTCGATTACAGGTTTATGGGTAATATACGGATTACCATCGAACAATACGGTGGTAATAAAAATTGACTCGTCTAGTATGCACATTCAACACGCATGGAACATCAGTATTGACAATCATAAATTCGGGGAGATGTTCATTGCCGGGGGAGTGCTCTATGCTGTTCACAGCGTTACAGAAGAAACAATGAAAATAAGGTAGAACTTGCAAAGTACAACAGAAGCTACTACGAATTTCAACAGAACTGATGCATAAAAAATTGTTCGTTAACAGATTGGCCTTCGACCTTTACAAGAACGTCACAGTACCGGTTCATTTGTCATTTACCAATCCCTATCACAAGACTACATCGGTCAGCTACAACCACAAGACGAAAGTAAATGTTCTGCAGTTTGAAACGAAGTGATTGTAAGAAGAGATCGTTTCTACAATTATGCTTTATTTATCTTCAGGAACTTTACACTTGGAACAAAGGGAATCAACTGGCCTATCCCATTAAGTTTCAAGGCTCAGCTAACGTTACAGCGAAAGATGAAACTGGAATTTAAAGTAACCGACGTATCAACCATTTTCGCCTATATTTTATTCTTTAACTTGTCAGTAATGTACCAACGAAGAGACAATAACAAAAGTACACCTTCATTCAATTGTAATCAATTCATTCAACCACATCTCCTGCTCCTTTTCATCACGTAATCGCAAGAAGTAATTCATCGTCTAAAGCAGTTTTGGAGAATACCAACAATTGTGTAAGGTTTCCCATTTTCCTGGACGCTCGATGGAAAGGCATTTCTAATTCCTAATTCTACAACGTAGTATACATATAAGCTCTTGTATATACATGTGTGTATGTATGTAGCGTGTGTTACGTAGATCGGTTCGGTGCGATTCAGTGAGGTGGCGTGTGACGACACATTTAATTAAAGAGAAAGAACGCAGGGTGAACGAGGAAAGGAGTAAGGGAGAAGGAAAACGGTTTGACAAGTCCTTGCTCGTACGACAGACACGACGTACGATTCTCCCAGTTTCCCTCGGATTGAAACGAGCCGTATTCGCAGTAGTTCAGGGTGAAACCTTGTCTCGTGGCAAGTAAATGGCATAAGCAAATGTTGGAACGATAAGGAGGAGAAAGGGAATTGATGATTAGAAAGCTGAGGAGCATTCTACACGGAAAGATGGTGAGTATACAAGCGATTCGTCGTTTCGATTTGTAGCCAGCACTAGCCGACAATTCGAGAGATACAATTACGTAAAAACGATTAATAACCAGTCTTACCGTTACATTTAAATGGCTGATTTTTTACACGATGATTCATTGCTCGTTTTCCTCGAAACCTTTCCCTCTGATAAGTATGTAGTACGTATACACGTTACGTGCACACAGTAACCTCGCCAGTAATTTGCTTCGAATGTTCAATTTTATCGTTGATACGAACGTTATCGTCTCTCTCGCGAGTTTACGCACACGTGAAAATCGAGGACAGATCCGCTGTGCTCGCGAGAATAATCTCCGCTTCGATCTTCGTCGGAGATTATTTTTCAAATCGTTATCTGGCTTTCGAACGAAGATCGAAAATGCGCGTCACATGACAGAAAGCACGAGGAAATTATTTGTCATTTTCCTGGATTTTTCTCGGACGAGTCGTAGCCGTATTTTACTATCTTAGCGTCGAATGTAAATTGTAATACAAACAACTGTACTAATTTTCAAATTAGATGTGCCATGAATTATTCATCAACATAATCCGGAGACCGTACATCTTGAACGTAAGATAATCTCTCTTATAAGACGATACTTTCGATGTACTCGACGATGTAGTCAGAAGCAGTGACGCTGTGTCGTGTCAGGTCTTAGTTAACAGTTTCAAGTGTATTAGAGATAAATGTATTCGTCCTCCTTTGGTAAGCGAACAATAGAGATGTACGAGAAACGTGCGACACTTCTGGCTCCTTGCTACGTACAAAATACAGTCCATTTTTGTTTCGTTTCGTTGTACTATGTTTCGATGCACTCACGCAGTCAATCAATTTCTTGCAGATGGCAATGCCATGGAGAAATTTCCATTGAAAGGCACGGCATTAACGAACAACACAATATCCCAGAACAGTCATCATTCGTTGACTACTTACCAGTCGGTCGATAGAAAGGTGAAGATAAAATATGGAGAAATTTAACGAGAAAGTAATAAGTGAAATAGAATCGAACGACGACGAGAAATTGGAATGTGAAGAACCGATTGATTGCAGGTAGAGAATTCTGATGATGTGTACTTCGTAGGAGATGTACGCTCGCGAAAACGACCAGTAGCGCGCGACACTAATTTAAGCAGCGACGACGACATGCTCGAAGTCAGCAACGTGGGTTCTCACGGCGAGAACGCCGCTCTTTCCGAACATATTCGGATCGACGATGCTTCCTCTCACAGTGAGTAACGCGTGAACGCGCGTATCCACTCGTATCGCATTGTATCGTATCGCCATTTTCCGTCGACGATACGTCGCAGTCGATACAAGCGGACACGCACGTAGCGTGTAATCGTTAAACCGTAAACGTCCGTTTGTTCTCCGTCGCTTCACTATTTCAGTTTCAGTCGATTCTGATGACATCCCCGGGATCGGACAATACGACGACTTCCACACGATCGACTGGCAACGGGATATCGCCCGAGATCGTATGCGTCATCGGTACATCGTGAAGAAGAAGCACGATTCCATTTGGGGTCTCATAAAGGGAGCCCACGACGCCTGGTCCGGATGGCTCTGCGTTCTGCTGGTCGGGCTCTTCACCGGAGTCGCGGCAGGTATCATAGACATCGGGGCTTCCTGGATGACCGATCTGAAATTCGGTATATGTCCACAAGCCTTTTGGTTGAACAAAGAACAGTGTTGTTGGAGTTACAACGAGACGACTTTCGACGGTGGTAATTGTTCGCAAGTACGTTTCGTCGAGGATCTTATAGACCGTTCGCTGTGTCGTAAGAAATATATGATGCATAATTATGCTTGTTTCCAGTGGCGAACGTGGCCAGAAGTGTTCAATCAGTCGAAGGACGGCGCGGGCCCTTATATGATCTCTTACATGTTTTACATCGCTTGGGCCCTGTTGTTCGCTTCGCTTTCCGCCTCCTTGGTGAGGATGTTCGCTCCGTACGCGTGCGGTTCCGGTATTCCCGAGGTACGTAAACGAACGAAGAACGTGATTCGATGAGAATCGTCGTTCGAACTTTTCTAAACGGCAAAACTCGGCTTTGCAGATAAAGACGATTTTAAGCGGATTTATTATTCGCGGATACTTGGGAAAGTGGACACTGATAATCAAGTCAGTGGGTCTGATCCTGTCGGTTTCGGCGGGTTTGAACTTGGGCAAGGAGGGGCCGATGGTTCACATAGCTTGTTGCATAGGAAATATATTTTCTTATCTGTTTCCGAAGTACGGTAGAAACGAGGCGAAGAAAAGGGAGATCTTGTCGGCCGCAGCCGCCGCCGGTGTTTCGGTCGCTTTCGGTGCTCCGATCGGAGGCGTACTTTTCAGTCTCGAAGAGGTATTAAAGCAGAGGCTCGAAGCTCGCGTCGAACTCTCGTGATAACCGAAAATGATTAATGAAAGGAACTCCGCAGGTGAGCTACTACTTCCCGCTGAAAACGTTGTGGAGGTCGTTTTTCTGCGCTCTGATAGCAGCCTTCATTTTACGATCTATAAACCCGTTCGGTAACGAGCATTCGGTGCTCTTCTACGTCGAGTACAGTAAACCTTGGATATTCTTTGAACTGATACCGTTCGTCATGCTTGGAATAATCGGGGTGAGTTCCTCCTTTCACGCGTTCTCCGTCTAATTGAAACGTCGCCGAACGCTCACCTTCTCCGTCTCTTCCCTCTCGCCAGGGCGTAATCGCTACTCTGTTCATCAAAGCGAATCTCTTTTGGTGCCGGTACCGGAAGACCTCGAAATTGGGTCAATATCCGGTCACCGAAGTTCTGATAGTGACGGTCGCCACCGCCGTTATCGGGTATCCAAATCCGTACACGAGAATGAGTACGAGCCAACTAATTTATTTATTATTCAGACAATGCGGCGTATCGAACGCAGACATTTTATGGTCAGTTGAATAGCATCGACGTCGATCCGACGCGTCGCGGAGATTCGAAAGTTCACTAATTTTTCTTTACACAGCGATTACAATAGAAACTTCACCGCCGTCAAGTCGGCGATCGAGGTGGCAGCGGCCGGGCCGGGGGTCTACAAAGCTATATGGCTCCTGGTGTTGGCGTTAATTCTGAAACTCGTCATGACGATATTCACGTTCGGTATGAAAGTACCCTGCGGACTGTTCATCCCCTCGCTCTGCCTGGGGGCGATCATGGGCCGGATCGTCGGGATCGGGATGGAGCAGCTCGCGTACAATTACCCGCACATCTGGATATTCAGCGAGGCGTGTTCGACGGGAGTCGACTGTATAACTCCCGGGTTGTACGCGATGGTCGGCGCCGCGGCCGTTCTCGGCGGCGTGACGAGAATGACCGTCTCCCTCGTCGTGATAATGTTCGAACTGACCGGAGGAGTGCGATACATCGTGCCGCTGATGGCCGCCGCCATGGCGAGCAAATGGGTCGGCGACGCCCTCGGGAAGCAGGGCATTTACGACGCCCACATCGGCTTGAACGGGTACCCATTCCTCGACAGCAAGGACGAATTCCAACACACAACTCTCGCGGCTGACGTCATGCAACCCAAGTAACGCCGCTACGATCGATGCCGAGCCGCGGATTTTACACGACGCGTCGTGTAAAATCCGCGGTTTCGCGGCGAATCGAATATGAAGAGAGTCTCATTGTTTTTCAGGCGAAACGAAGCCCTTCACGTGCTCACCCAGGACTCGATGACCGTCGAGGACGTCGAGAATCTGTTGAAGGAAACGGAACACAACGGGTTCCCGGTGATAGTCTCGAAACAGTCGCAGTACCTCGTCGGTTTCGTCCTACGCAGAGATCTGAATCTGGCGATCGCGAACGCCAAACGCATGTCGGACGAAATCACCGGCCAGTCGTTGGTCCTGTTCACGAACGGAAACAATATACAAGCTCATTCCCCGCCGCCGTTGAAGTTGAAGAAGATCCTCGACATGGCGCCGATAACGATCACCGACCAAACGCCGATGGAGACCGTCGTCGACATGTTCAGGAAGTTGGGGCTGAGGCAAACGCTCGTCACGCATAACGGGTAATCGATTCGATCCTTTTACGAAGTCTGATTGATTCGTGAATCGACTAATTAACGCTAATTGGGTGGTCTTTTCACAGCCGATTGCTGGGTGTTATTACGAAGAAGGACGTATTGAGACACGTGAAACAACTTGACAACGAAGATCCTAATTCTGTACTGTTTAATTAAAAGATTTATATATAAAAAAAATATATATACATATACATATGTATGAGAGATACACGATGTTTTATAATGCGTAGTATCGACCGAAACAGCTAGAGACACGTACCAGCGATATGATTTTTAATCTCCACTTTTGTTAGATAATTTCCGTTCCGAATACGCGCTAGCGGAGAAGTTGTACCAGCGCTTAATACTCAGTCTTAATTTTTATCTACGTTCATAGAGATTATAGTATGTAAAGTGTTGTTGTCGACATCACGTTAAGCAATCGTTGTAACACGAATTTTTATCCAGACGGATTTTTACAGCTGGGCGTCATCGTAGGTCGAGAGAGACATTTTAACACGCGAGCGAGCGTCACGTGCGTAGGACGGTGCGTAAGCGCGCGCCATGCGTTAGAGATAATACGATCGATCTGATTGTCGTCGNTTAAAAAAATATATATATACATATACATATGTATGAGAGATACACGACGTTTTATAATGCGTAGTATCGACCGAAACAGCTAGAGACACGTACCAGCGATATGATTTTTAATCTCCACTTCTGTTAGATAATTTCCGTTCCGAATACGCGCTAGCGGAGAAGTTGTACCAGCGCTTAATACTCAGTCTTAATTTTTATCTACGTTCATAGAGTCTAATTATTACACGATTATAGTATGTAAAGTATTGTTGTCGACATCACGTTAAGCAATCGTCGTAACACGAATTTTTATCCAGACGGATTTTTACAGCTGGGCGTCATCGTAGGTCGAGAGAGACATTTTAACACGCGAGCGAGCGAGCGTCACGTGCGTAGGACGGTGCGTAAGCGCGCGCCATGCGTTAGAGATAATACGATCGATCTGATTGTCGTCGAATTTATAAAAATTTAAGCATTGAAAGTAACATAAATTTTATTTCGCGTGTAAGTTAGAGGAAGGAAGGAAATTGCCGGAGCGACTTAAGTTCAGCAGTGAAACGAGAAGAGAAGAGCATTTTGAAATTCAAGGAGAGAGGGGCGATGTGAAACGTAAAACTTTAAGAAGTTTCATACTATACGAGGCACGTATCGAATGTTTGCGTCTACGATCCACGAGCGCGAGACCCGGCGACGTCGGTTTCCAATCCCAATATACATATGTACATATATATGTTATGTATGCGAACGTAGTACGCGATGCGTCGACGGTGTGTAAAACGTGCATACCTGCGCGTTCGCGATACGTAAAAAAAAGAAAAAAATGGAAAATTAATCCGAAATACTAATTAACGTGTAAATATTATTTACAGTAAACTCGTGAAGCGAAAGTACCGGCGGTGAATTTTTCATTCCCGTTCGACTCACCTTCCCACCGCATCGCCCCGATAATTGATTTTAGCAGAAAAGGTATGAACAAATGGTAACGGGCGGGAGGGAATATATCCATATACGTCGGAACGCCTATGCGGAGAGGAGCGGATTATGCGTAGGTCCGTGCGAGCAGGGAGAGTAATCGACGAATTTTAAACCGCGTCATCGCGTCCGGCCGACGAATCGAGCGTGTTCCGTTTTAAAATAGCGGTCGAGCATCTCGTCTGGAAAGAGCAACGCCAGAGGACAAATCGATAAGTATTTGAAAGACGGTCCGCAGTTATAGCCGCTTAGCCCGAGGAACTGGGACGTTTGCTACCCGAAATTCAAAGTCGATCAAAGGAAAAGATCGCGGATGGACGAGGCGTCCGGTTCGGAGCGGGCAAAGCCACCCCTCTCGGACTTAAGCGCTCGGAGGGTGGAAGTCGACTTCGGGACGAGGAAATGCTTCACGGTCGGAACATGATCGTGGAGGAGATAAAATTATAGAATAAATCGCGATCTCCGGGTATTGGGAATAAAAGTATCTGGTACGAGGACCGTGGCTGGCCTTTCCGTGCACCCTTGAATCGGCGGTCGATCGCGATCCACGTTCGCCGAAAGCGTTTCCGTTCCCAGCCCGGAGAGACGAAGTGGAAAATATCAATTAGAAGAGAGTGGAACGCGAAGGAATCATAGTGTTCGCTGACCACGATATCACCTGCAGGGGTCGGCGGTGGCCTTGGGGTAGGGGATGGCGCGGGTCGGGTGGCAAAGAGTATTCGTGCAGGCTGGTGGTTCGCTAGTTTCGCGGTAGCGATAACCCCCGGTGCGCGTGTGCACGCACACGTAACGTTTCGGTGTGTCGGCGGTTCGGACGGACTCGCTCGCACGGGGAGAGCACGGGAAAGAGAGAGAGAGAGAGAGAGAGGGAGAGAGAGATAGAGATCTCCGAACCTCGTTGTAGAGGGACCTCAAAGCCGTTTTCCCTCGGTCGTTCGATACGCGCGCGCGCGAAACGAATCGACTTCGTCCCATAGTATCGTCACAGTTCTCGTCGGAGACGTTCGTGATTTTGCACCCTTGTTCGAGTTACGATTCGGCGAACTATATGACGAGGGTGCACCACGGTTTCCTCTCTCATTCTCCTTCGTCTCTGTTCTCATCTTCGCCTATCGTCCCTCTCTCCGGGTCTGTTGTCCCGTTCGATCCCGAAACTCTCGCCCCGTTGCCCCTGTTTCGGCTCGCGTTCGTTTCCCTCGTTCTATTTACAATCGTGTCAATTTTTATCCCGACTCCGTCCCCGCCGCGTATCACGTCGATCGGTTCACGGAATCGTCTCGTTACCTCCGCATCGGCCGCGACCTCGTCCTCATCATCATCATCGTCACCGCCGTTTTGTCATTTAAACTCTATTAAGAGCTTGATTCGGGACGCGGTCCCCGGATTGGCACGAATCAAACGGTAAATACACGGCTCCCGAGCAAATGGGATGATCGGTAAGCAACAGACGGATCACGTCCCCCTTTGTTTGTTACTTGGCATCGGTCCCTCGCGATGCCCGGACCGCGGACCCGCGCGTGAGTGACACGTCCAGGAGACCAACCACGTCGTCGTCGTCGTCGTCGTCACCGCTGCCGCAGGATCAGGAGTACGTCGATCGTCGAGACCGTAAAAAAAATCACGCAACGTCTCTCTCGAGTATATATACCCCGAGTACTCTTCTTCCTCATCTCTCGAGCCCCTTCCTCCGACTCGGGCCACCGTTTCTTCCCTTTAATCGGCCGGTGTGTCCCGGTGGTGAAACGCGCCGCAGCACGATCGTCATCGACGAAAAAAGAAGAATCTATACATACCGTACCGCGCGACACATATTCGAGTTCGCGCTCAGTCAATAGCCAGCCGCACGTCCTTTGAAATTTGAAGAGAACGTCGACCAGCGTTGGACGCGTCTCGATCGAACGGGCCGCCCGGGGAACCGCCGAATAAAAAAAAAACTGCCTCTCGGACGTGGACGGGGAGACGTCGTCGTCTCTGTCGGCGACACACGGGCCTCAGGAACCACCGCGGAGAGTATTATTATGCGTTTTGTACACCGTCGTCGTCGTCGGTCGCCGCGGAGGAAGGAAACGGTCGGTGGAGTGCGGACGACGTCGCGCGCGAGTAACGAGTTTCGCAGGGGCGCGGGAGCGGACGCGGTAACGGGAACGGGAACGAGATAAGCCTCATCGACGCAACGATGAAAGGTAAAAATTTCGGATCACCGAGGAACCAAAGATTCCAATGATACCTTCGCAAGGTGGCCGTGAGGGATATAAAGGTTCTCCCAACCCTCCGAGCAACGGCTCCGAGGACAATGGCTTCGCTAATCGACCTCGAGTGGCGGGCCTTTACCCGACGAACCTCTTCACAGAAGAGCTTCGATTCTTGGCAGGAGAGTTCACTCGAACCCAGGGTACCGCCGCCGCCGCCGCGCACATACTCGAGAGATCGCCGAGAGAGATCGGGAGCCAGAGGAGTCTGAACCTGCCCGCGGGCATCGCCGAGGAGTTCGAGCTGTTGGATCGGTCGAGGATCGCCGTCTCGAGGACGCCTCAGCCGTCGAGGAGAGGAGAGACCGTCGCCGTTCCCGGTGCCGCTGCTCATCGTTACGACGCCAGGGCCAGTAGGTTCGATTCGAGGATCGGCGGGTATGGATCGGCGCCGCGCGACGACCGCGTCCGGCCGCGGGAGCAACAGGAAGAATTCCGCGGCTCGTTCCACGAATTCCCGCGCGACCGGACGTGGATCGAGCCGGGTGTCGACGCTCCTCGGATACCTGTTACATCTGGCGAGTTCTCTGGCAGGCGGCGAGGCCAGGACGACGCGACGTACGCCTCGACCTCCGCCTCGATTCTCATCTCGCCCGCGAGCGAGACGAGCGAGTGCGACCCGATCTCGCCCCCGGAGATGGAGAAAGCTCTACCACCACCGTACACGGGCCTCAGTCCACCGGAGTACACGGCCCGCAGCCGCGAGTACGGCCACCCGGTCGAGACTCCTTCGCCCATATTTCCGAATTACCCGCTCGCGTTGTACGCGGAGGAGACCAGACACCGGCGATCGGTCTCCGACGCAGAGATCGAGTTCGCGACGCGCGACCACCGGCTGAGGGACGAGAACCGTTTCGAACCGGAAGCCGCCGGGAGATCGCCGGAGTCGAAGCCGAACGCGGAGAACGGCGAACCTTCGAAGCCGAAGGACGTCGCAAGGTTGCGACCGCCGCTGGCAGCTGCTGCCGGCGCTTCCGCCGATTCCGGGACCGGCGACTCCGGAAGCGCCGAGATCCAAGTGGACTCTCTCGGCACGCCCCGCGCGGCCAACGCCGGCGAGATCACCGACGGCAGGGACCGTCCCGAGAACGGCAGCAAGTCGAGCCTGAAGACCCCCACCGGGAACAACAAGCACACGGTGAAATTGTTCACGAAGGAGAGCCTCGACAGACTGGAGAACAGGACCGTGCAGCTCGTCAGGGACTATGGGTTTCAACCGAAGCGGCGTATGTCGGTCGAGGACGGTGCGGTGCTTCCAAACAAATACGAACCTTTCCCAACCGAACTTTACGGTAGACCGCTCGAGGAGATCGACAACTTCATCTACGACGAAGTAAGTCCGGATCACTCCATCGGTTTTCTCTCTTCTCACCCCTATTTGCCGGCGCACAATCGAGCCTGACCGTCGGCTCGATCGTCGAATCGAACGTGTCGTTTCTGAGACACGTGCGATTCGATTTACACGAGTCAGACGCGATCGACGATCAGACCGCGGATTTTTATGCGACCTTAAGAAAATGCGTTGTATATGTATATGTATATGAGGTGCGTTATACGTATAGGTTTTCGAATTGATCTCAGTCCCGGTTGATCGGGTCGCGGAGGGTGCAGAAATTGGGATACGTTACGTATATAGAGATCGACGGCCCTCGAACGATGAGACGTTGGTACATACATCNCAAGAAAATGCGTTGTATATGTATACTATGTATATGAGGTGCGTTATACGTATAGGTTTTCTAATTGATCTCAATCCCGGTTGATCGGGTCGCGGAGGGTGCAGAAATTGGGATACGTTAGGTATATAGAGATCGACGGCCCTCGAACGATGAGACGTTGGTACATACATCGATTCGGAGGATCAGCGGAGGTCAAAATTGAACTTGTAAAATCGAGGCCGCGTACAATAGCGGCGGCGCGGTGTCACCCCTCGCCTTTTTTTTCTCCGAACCTCGTTGTGCAACGTGTGCATTCCATCTTCGAATGGAACCGGGGAGCGAAGCGCGCGTGTCCCTCCGTTCATAAAAAATGCACGAGAGCCGATCCTTGAGTAATTACTCGAGAGGAGTAACTCTTATTGCTGCCGTATGTTAATTTTTCTCTAGTTTCCTTTTTATCTTCTTCGTTGGTATTTTTCTTCTTTTGTCTGTGAACAAAGTATTAATATTAAAAAGAGAAAGTGGTAGTCCTTTTTTGTTTATTTAAGTTTATGTATATTTTCTTGAATTTATTTTGTTTATTTTCTTTTATGGTTGTCGATTGTTTTAATGATTTATATCCACTGGCGTAATGGACTTGTGTAATAAAGAATTTAATTTAGTTAATTAATTTAATTAGAAAGTAAGGGAAAATATTAGGAAAGTCAATTTCTTCGTAGCATTCAGTCTTGGTCCAATTATATGTCAACAGTAAATGCTATTAGAGTTATTATAGTGAACATCTTTACGCGTCGAGTAAATAGAAAGTATATATCGAAGTCGTTGGATTCGCCACGGGGTGGAAACAATAAGGGGGTGGAAAGATGCACGAGGCATCGGAACGATCGTTCGACGAATTTAGAAATACGTCAGAGCGGAACGGTTCAAGTAGGCCACTTTTGTAAATGATCGTTTCGAATTCAGGTCATCGTCGCGCAAAATCGTTCGAACTTCCATTCGATTTGATTAGTTCGAAGCCGCGGACGCATCAGGTCGCTTATGCTCGATCGTAACGTATGAAATATCCGTTCGAGCGAATACACACGGCTCTCCTTTCAATCCAGTCGGCGTTATCAATCGAAACGCGCGTCTCGAATCGAGGCTTCCCCGTCACGGGAGTCACAATGCTCGCGGCGGCTCGTCTCCGTCGAACGTTCGATCTCCACCAGATTTTCGGCGTTAGATCGTTCGCATTAAAGTAAATGAAAACGAACGGGGATCACGTCGGTACAATCGGGGATGAACGATTCGCTCTGATTGAACGGCCTCGGGAAGAATTAAAAGCAGAGAGCGGGCGGCGTAAATTACTCTTCGATCGGAACGTTCGATTATAAACGGTCGCGGTCGACGTTCGCTTTCACCGTCGTCGAATCGACTCGTCGTTTGACCGGAACGCAACCCGTAAACGAAAACGCGTTCGCTCTTCCGCGTGCGACATTTACGATCGATATAAACAATTTAAGGGCGAACGTCGTCCGAAATTTGATCGAACGTTCTGATCCACCGTCGTCCGTAGGGGCTAAATCGATCCCATCGAGTTTTTTTGTAAATTTTTCAAACTCCGGGATCGACGCTTAACTTTCTATTAACCGAGCCATCGGGCTCGACGGAGTCGATCAGTCTCGCCTCCCTCAGGCGNGATCTCCACCAGATTTTCGGCGTTAGATCGTTCGCATTAAAGTAAATGAAAACGAACGGGGATCACGTCGGTACAATCGGGGATGAACGATTCGGTCTGATTGAACGGCCTCGGGAAGAATTAAAAGCAGAGAGCGGGCGGCGTAAATTACTCTTCGATCGGAACGTTCGATTATAAACGGTCGCGGTCGACGTTCGCTTTCACCGTCGTCGAATCGACTCGTCGTTTGACCGGAACGCAACCCGTAAACGAAAACGCGTTCGCTCTTCCGCGTGCGACATTTACGATCGATATAAACAATTTAAGGGCGAACGTCGTCCGAAATTTGATCGAACGTTCTGATCCACCGAGGCGTCGTCCGTAGGGGCTAAATCGATCCCCTCGAGTTTTTTGTAAATTTTTCAAACTCCGGGTTCGACGCTTAACTTTCTATTAACCGAGCCATCGGGCTCGACGGAGTCGATCAGTCTCGCCTCCCTCAGGCGTTCGTATCGCATATTTGCTGCATCAGCGGCGTACACCCACGAGCTTTCGAAAAACGATTTCGGCTTTTTCCCGTTCCAATTTCGCGAACCGGGACGAGACGTCGAACGGCGGGGCTCGGCCGTTGCCATAAATTCGAAGTTAATTTTTCGTTCGAAGCAGAATTTTATCGGGGCTGCTCACGATTCGTCGTTTCGTGACGAGTCCTGGAACTCGTGCACCGAGGGACCGTCGTATCGACGAGAGATCTGCGACACTTGTGCATAAAAATCCGCGGTCGCGTCATTGTTCGTCATCGTCAGACCCCGGCCGACCCGACCCGAAATATGAAAGAAACAAAAACGCAAGCAAGAATTTTGCACGCTCGTGAGAGAACGTGTCCGATTCACGCCTCGTCTGTACCCTGTGTTTTAGACGTTCTGCGTAGTATCGAAGAGATTCCGTAAAAATTACATCCACAGATTTACGGCGACGAACAGCTGGTTCATATTTTCACCATGGAATCCCATGCGGCGGTTCTGTATATACCTAAGCACGAATCAGTACTTCGATTATCTGGTCATGGCTACGATAATATTAAATTGTGCCTTCCTCGCCATGACGGAAACCATCGAGGAAGCCGAGTAAGCTTTTCTTTCTCTATTTTCGATGTTCGGATCCCCCAATCCCCCCCGAAACGTGCAGGCGGTAACCGTGGCCCCCTTTTTCCCACCTATTGTTTTCCAGATACATATTCTTAGCTATATACACGGCCGAGATGGTGATCAAGTCGATAGCCAAGGGATTCGTGCTCAATAAATACACTTATCTGCGAAACCCGTGGAACTGGCTGGACTTCGTCGTGATCACCAGCGGCTACGCGACTATAGGGATGGAAGTAGGAAATTTGGCCGGGCTGAGAACGTTCCGGGTATTGAGGGCCCTCAAAACTGTTTCAATTTTGCCCGGTAAGGAGCCCGGATACCGGCGCAAATATTAATTATAAATTTTCTGGTCGTTCGAAACGTCGGTCGCAATTGACGGCGTCGCCGGACTGTTTCAGGTCTGAAGACCATCATCAACGCGCTGTTACATAGTTTTAAGCAACTCGCCGAGGTGATGACGCTCACCATTTTTTGCCTAATGGTCTTCGCGCTGTTCGCCCTGCAGGTGTACATGGGCGAGCTCAGGAACAAGTGCGTAAAGAATTTGGAGTCGAACGGCACGCAGGTCGTCGACTGGTACGAGTACGTATCGTCCGATCGCAACGCGAAACGAAACATAACATACGAATTTCCCTCCGAGTTTAGCGTAGAGTGGCACTCGTCCGCGTTTATAATCCGAGTCCGGCGACGTTTACGGACGGTCGTAGACGTGTACATAGTCGTCGTACACGGACCGGGGATACGTGTCGCGTTATATGTACATATTATTTGTCCATCGTGCGCGCATGCATATGTATCAGCTCGAGAGACAATGGCTCGTTGACTCTGGAGAGGCATTAACCGATACCTTGGTGCCCGTCCACAGGTGGACTTGGAACTCGTCCAACTGGGCGTTCGACGAAGACGAAGAACCGATAATTTGCGGTAACGCGACCGGCGCCAGGTAGGCCGAACGAACTCTCCCCGCGCGGTTCGATCGTCGCGCGTGACCGCGCGTCAAACGGCGACGTTCCGACCCCCCCGATTTTAATCGACAGATACCCTACTTTCCAGGCATTGCAACGAGAGCTACGTCTGCCTCTGCGTCGGTCCAAATCCGAACCACGGATACACGAACTTCGATAATTTCCTCTGGTCGATGCTCACCACGTTTCAGCTGATCACTCTCGACTACTGGGAAGACGTCTACAATAAGGTACGCTGCCAGCTCTCCCGTTCCGCACGGACGACCCGGGGTTTTGTCAATAAATTACCCGTTCGACGTCCGAGGAACTCCTCCTCCTCCTCCTCCTCCTCGCGTACTCCCGAGGGGCGAATCGAACCGCGATCAACGGACGTCTGACCACGATTTTCAGGTGTTGTCGGCGTGCGGACCTATCAGCGTCTCGTTCTTCACGGTGGTCGTGTTCTTCGGCTCGTTCTACTTGATCAATTTGATGCTCGCCGTCGTCGCGCTGAGCTACGAAGAGGAAGCCGAGATCACAAACGAGGTACGCGCCGCGAGGTTCGCCCGACGATTGACCGACCGTTCGACATCGTTCGTTCTTCTCTGTCCGTGCAGGAACGAAGGAAAGATTTGACCGACCATCGCGAGGACTCGACGTTTAGTTTCGACCCGACAAAGATCAATGTCAAGACGCTTGCCAAAGAGAAGCAGAAGAAGTTGGACGCGAGAAAGGGCGTCCTTCTGAGCAGTTACACGCGGAAGAAGACGAGGAGAAGAAGGCGCGGGAGGAGCTCGGCCGGCACCGGAGCGGCTGCTCAAGATAAGGGCGGCGCGGCGCCGAGCAGGTGAGCCGTTTGGTCTTTTTGATCGGTCGATCGATCGATTACCCGGTGAACGAGAGCGCGGAAGTGGCCTCCGCCTCATCCCACTTACCTCGGATCGCGCGTCATCGTTCCTGGTATTTCTTTTTTAATCTCCATCGCCGCTGTTTGTTACCGGGCAGATCGGTGACGCCGAGCCCGAATCCGAGTCCGAGGCACTCGTGCGTTCGGCCGTCGCACTTGGTTCTGCAGAATGTCAGCCCGAGAACGGCGGAGAACAACGCGGTTCACAGGCTGGCGCCGAACCGAGGCATGCTGCACTCCCGCCAAGCGAGCAGCAACAGCAATCAGCAGTCTTCGTTGGACGACTCGGGGGTCGTCGACGACCACGACGACGACGTCACGTCCGTGGAGGAGCACGACCGTCGCGACAACAAGGAGTCCAGGGCCGACTGGCAGGAGAGGACCCCGACGAACAACAGAGATTCTAATGCAGGAGAAACGAGGAACGGCGGAGAGGCCGACGCGGAGGGCGAACGGGAGAAGTCTCGGACGACCCGTCAGCAAGCGTATCATCGAGCGCACGCGAACGTCCCGACGACGCTTGCCGGTGGAACCGCTCAGGAGATTCGCGTGTTCAAGTGCAACGGCCTGAAGACGAAGAAGCAGATGTACACCTTGCCGTCGGAATACTTGTCGCACATCGTCATTTTAGGTGAGGAGGACGAAGAACGAAGGGTGGAACGTACCTGACCGGGAGTGTCCATCGTGTGTTGCAGATGATCTTCCGGACAGGAACTGCGAGAAGTGTATCCAGTGCTGCGTGGACTACGAGGGTTGGCTGCGGTTCCAGAACTGTCTGTACAAGGTAGGCGATACAAGGAAATGGTAGACGTAGAATCGAGAGGCGAGCGTCCTCGAAATGCGCGTACCGCGTATTCTTGGTTTCCACTTCCGTTTCCGTCGCGGTATCCGACAGAGATCGAGAATTCGCGCGGAATAAAGACGGAATGAGAACGAAGCGGAGAACGCTCGACCCTCGATTGACCAGTGGCTCGTATCTAGGTAGTGAGAGATCCGCTATTCGAGTTGACGATCACGCTGTGCATCGTCCTGAACACCGGCTTCCTGGCGATGGAGCACCACGGGATGAGCGAGTCGATACGACAGGCGCTGAACATCGGCAATAAGGTGTTCACGAGCATCTTCACCNTTCGAAATGCGCGTACCGCGGATTCTTGGTTTCCACTTCCGTTTCCGTCGCGGTATCCGACAGAGATCGAGAATTAGCGCGGAATAAAGACGGAATGAGAACAAAGCGGAGAACGCTCGACCCTCGATTGACCAGTGGCTCGTATCTAGGTAGTGAGAGATCCGCTATTCGAGTTGACGATCACGCTGTGCATCGTCCTGAACACCGGCTTCCTGGCGATGGAGCACCACGGGATGAGCGAGTCGATACGACAGGCGCTGAACATCGGCAATAAGGTGTTCACGAGCATCTTCACCTTCGAGTGTCTGCTGAAGCTGTTGGCGCTGAGCAAAGACTTCTTCGCGAACGGGTGGAACATTTTCGACCTGATAATCGTGTCGGCGTCGTTGATAGACCTGACCTTCGAGCTGGTGGACGGCCTCTCGGTGATACGCGGGCTCAGGCTGTTGCGCGTGCTGAAACTGGCGCAGTCCTGGACGACGATGAAGGTCCTGCTGAGCATCATCATATCGTCGATCGGCGCCCTCGGCAACCTCACCCTCGTCCTGGTGATCGTCATCTACATATTCGCCGTGATCGGGATGCAGCTGTTCAGCAAGGACTACACCCTGGACAAGTTCTACCCGGACCCGGTGCCCAGGTGGAACTTCAACGATTTCTTTCACTCGTTCATGATGATATTTCGTATACTGTGCGGCGAGTGGATCGAACCGTTGTGGGACTGCATGCGAGCGGAGCAGCAGGACGGGCCCGGGGCCTGTTTCGCGATATTCCTCCCGGCGCTGGTCATGGGCAATTTCATGGTGCTGAACCTCTTCCTCGCGTTGCTGCTCAACAGCTTCAACTCGGAGGAGTTGAAACAGAAGAAGGAGGAGGTGGGCGAGGACTCGAAGCTGGCCAGGTCGTTCGATCGCATCCGGTCGATCATCAGGAAGAACAAGTGTCCCCGGGTGAACCAGGCCGGCGCCGTGCGGGACAAGGGCAAAGACCCGCGTCTGGAGAAGATCGTGCGCTCCGTGATCGATCGTTCCGACAACGAGACCAAGTACGCTATCCAAGAGACTGTGCTCAGCCTTCCAAAAGACAACGTTTATAATAGATCTTACCAAGAAAGTTTGAACCAGCCAGTTTTTACTTACCCGGACCCGATGTACTCTCGGCCGCGAGCCGACGAGCAGACCTACAGAGAGTGGGAGAAGGAACGGGAGGCGACCGATAATCGGGCCGACGATAACAATTACTCGAACGACAAGAAGAGAGAGGCCGAAGCGAACGAAGGTAAAGAGGAGGAAGAGGACGACGAAGAAGAAGAGGAAGAGGGAGAAGAGGAGGAAGAGGAGCGTCGACGCGCGGAGACCACGAAGGAGTCCTCGTCCTCAACGAAACCGCCCCCGGAAGAAAGGGTGGCGATGCTGCCCCAAAAGGATCCCGCTCCCGAGCACGAGGAACGCGCCGGACCGAAGAGACCTTGGCACGCGCTGGTCAGCTACGTCGACGAGCTGACCGTCGGCGGGAGGAGGGACAGCAAAGGGAAATACATCGACGGTATGGGTTCCTTTCCCGGATTCNAACCAGCCAGTTTTTACTTACCCGGACCCGATGTACTCTCGGCCGCGAGCCGACGAGCAGACCTACAGAGAGTGGGAGAAGGAACGGGAGGCGACCGATAATCGAGCCGACGAGAACAATTACTCGAACGACAAGAAGAGAGAGGCCGAAGCGAACGAAAGTAAAGAAGAGGATGAGGACGACGAAGAAGAAGAGGAAGAGGGAGAAGAGGAGGAGGAAGAGGAGCGTCGACGCGCGGAGACCACGAAGGAGTCCTCGTCCTCAACGAAACCGCCCCCGGAAGAAAGGGTGGCGATGCTGCCCCAAAAGGATCCCGCTCCCGAGCACGAGGAACGCGCCGGACCGAAGAGACCTTGGCACGCGCTGGTCAGCTACGTCGACGAGCTGACCGTCGGCGGGAGGAGGGACAGCAAAGGGAAATACATCGACGGTATGGGTTCCTTTCCCGGATTCAGTTGGAGCGCTCAAATGAAGGAACCACAGGATTGCTTCCCGCGGCAGTGTTACGAAAAGTAAGAACCTACCCGAGTTGGTTCGGGGTGGTACCGTCGCTGGGCTCGAGATCCATCCGTTGGTCACGATAGAACGCGACGATGGAGGAAAGGGAGAACGTTTGTGATAGCCTAGCGAGAGGGATCACCCGAGAGGTTCCCGGCGAACGATCTTGATNGCTACGTCGACGAGCTGACCGTCGGCGGGAGGAGGGACAGCAAAGGGAAATACATCGACGGTATGGGTTCCTTTCCCGGATTCGGTTGGGGCGCTCAAATGAAGGAACCACAGGATTGTTTCCCGCGGCAGTGTTACGAAAAGTAAGAACCTACCCAAGTTGCTTCGGGGTGGTACCGTCGCTGGGCTCGAGATCCATCCGTTGGTCACGATCGAACGCGACGATGGAGGAAAGGGAGAACGTTTGGGGTAGCCTAGCGAGAGGGATCACCCGAGAGGTTCCCGGCGAACGATCTTGATCGGCGTGTACGTTGTCTGTGCAGGTGTGCCTGCATGGATCGGTGCGTGGCAACGTCGATCGGGCAGAAATGGGTAAAAATGCGAACGGTGATCCTGTCGGTCGTCGACACGCCCGCCTTCGAATGGATGATCCTAGTTTTCATTTTCGCATCCTCCATAACGCTTTGTTTCGAAGACATCTATCTAGACGACAATCCGTTCTTGAAGAAGATCCTCTATTGGACCAACCTCGGGTTCTGCACGCTTTTCAGCGTCGAGATGCTGCTCAAGTGGCTAGCCCTGGGTTTCTGCAAATATTTCACCAGTTTTTGGACGATCTTGGATTTTATAATCGTCTTTGTAAGTAGACGCCGTTGACCCGGCTGGCCATGGCATCGATTTCGATCGTATGTGTGCGTGGCAGCGTGTGCGCGCGTGTCTGCTTGTTTCGCGTATACTTATCTGTCCGTGTACACACACGTGCGAGCGACAGCCGCAACGTGGTACACACGGTACGTACGTACGTATGTACGTATACGTATACCACACACGTGCGCGCGAGCGCATGTCGACTACGTATACGTGTCAGCCCTTACGTACGTCATCGCTGCATGGATTTTTCGTTACTCACCGATCGTAACCGGCCGCGTTATGATCCCGCTACTTATCTCATTGTCTTCCTCGTTTTTATGCATTTCCTTCTGAATTTTTTATATGTGTCGCATTGCGGACTCAGGTACGTGCAAAATTAGTACGTTGCTTCCACCGCGATCGCGTTCGATCGACGGTCTGCACCTCCCTTCATGAATCCTAGGACACGCAGCGAAACGAGAAGAACGATAGATACTTACATAGATACTTATAGAAGAACGTAAGTTTCCGCCGAGAGAAAATGGTCCAATGGTCCCGATACGGAAAGTACTCACTCGCAGGTGTCGTAAGGCTCATGGACGGGAGCGGTATGCGCATCTCTTCCACGCTTCACCAAATTATACTTTGATTCATCACAGGCTCTCAAAGCTTCCCTACTTTCTTTCACGCCGTGTCCTCCTCTTTCAGGACCTTCCGCCACCTTTGATCAACGTTAGTTTTAGAAAAAAGAATCGACAAAGAACCTTTTTGTCTACGTTTCAAGACGCAATCAACTCTCGATTCGTTTCTCTTTCACGACTGCTATTTCCGTCTCCGCGTGCACACCGCACGGCAAAACGTTAGCGAAGAGATATTTTTTTTTAACACAGAAAGACGTCTTTCGTTCTCTCGAAAGTGACGGTCAATCCGTTCATTTTCAACGTCCACCAACGTCGAAACAGTACCGCGCTTTGCATGAGATCTGCTTCGCCGTCGTCGTAGTCACGGCTTGGACGGAACAGCTTCCGCGTCACAAAACACTTGTGCTATAAAAAAAATCACTGTTTTCCGAGGTTTGATTTTTGCTTGCTAGCGGAGATCGTTTGCACAGCTTTAGAGAAATCNATCTACGTTTCAAGACGCAATCAACTCTCGATTCGTTTCTCTTTCACGACTGCTATTTCCGTCTCCGCGTGCACACCGCACGGCAAAAAGTTAGCGAAGAGATATATTTTTTTAACACAGAAAGACGTCTTTCGTTCTCTCGAAAGTGACGGTCAATCCGTTCATTTTCAACGTCCACCAACGTCGAAACAGTACCGCGCTTTGCATGAGATCTGCTTCGCCGTCGTCGTAGTCACGGCTTGGACGGAACAGCTTCCGCGTCACAAAACACTTGTGCTATAAAAAAAATCACTGTTTTCCGAGGTTTGATTTTTGCTTGCTAGCGGAGATCGTTTGCACAGCTTTAGAGAAATCGGAGGCAGCATGCTCGGCTCTGTGGATGATGAAGGCGAAGGGTGTGCCCGTCCAACGATCGTAACTAAAGTTTTCTTGAACAGGTATCGACGTTTAGTCTGTTGATAGAGGAGAACGAAAACTTGAAAGTGCTAAGATCGCTGAGAACGCTGCGAGCATTGAGGCCGTTGCGGGCGATATCGAGATGGCAAGGCATGAGGGTAAGGGAAACTCGTAGTAGATGAACGGTAGAACGGCTCTGCTAGAATCAGACTCGGGATTCAAAGGGAGGTAGAAGTATCCGCTCTTTCTTTTCTTTCCCCCCCGCTAGATCGTAGTGAACGCGTTGATGTATGCGATACCTAGTATATTCAACGTGCTCCTCGTCTGTCTCGTGTTCTGGCTGATATTTTCTATTATGGGCGTGCAATTTTTCGGCGGCAAGTTCTTCAAGTGCGTCGACGAGTACGGCGAGCTGTTAGACATATCGGTAAGTATGCGACGTCAATCACGATCAAGCGAACGTTCGAACAAAAAGAATAATGCCATTCTACGTACCATGGGGCTTGTCCGCTCGTTTTTGACTCAGGATTACTGAACCCGATTTAGACGGTCGACGGGACTTGCGAAGAAGTCCGCGTTCATCGTCCAAATTGGATTCGACGACTCCGAGTTACAAACGAACGAACGGGTGTGCGGGCCACGAGCGTTTCCCATTGGTTTACTAAATCGTCTTCGAACGTTCGACGGTCTCGACCGTTCTCGAGGTCGGAATAGCGGAGGAAGGAGGATTCGAATGGCACGAAAACGTTCCTTAGATCGTGAACACGAAGGACGATTGTCTGTGGAAGAATTACTCCTGGGAGAACAGTAAAATTACGTTCGACCACGTCGGGGTCGCTTACCTAGCCCTATTCCAAGTGGCCACCTTCGAGGGGTGGATGGAGGTGATGCAGGACGCGGTAGACGTCAGAGGCGTGGACCTCCAGCCGCAGAGGGAGGCGAACATCTGCGCGTACATCTACTTCGTCATATTTATCGTTTGCGGCTCGTTTTTTACGCTGAACCTGTTTATCGGAGTAATTATAGACAACTTTAACATGTTGAAGAAGAAGGTAAGAGGTTTGGCGAACGTCGCGTACATGTATAAATTACTGTTTGCAACTACGATTTCATCCGACACCGAAACGTTTCTCTCTCCCAACTCCCTGCCCTTTGCTGGTTCCTTCTCTTTCTCTGTCCTCGTTTTCAGTACGAAGGTGGAGTGCTAGAAATGTTTTTGACCGAAAGTCAAAAGCACTACTACACTGCCATGAAAAAGCTCGGCCGTAAAAAGCCGCAGAAAGTGATAAAGCGTCCGATGAATCAAGTCCTCGCCATGTTCTACGACCTATCGAACTCACGCAGGTAAACAGACGATCTTTACTCGGGTCGCGTTTTCTCCAAGCTATTAGATCATCCCCCGGGCGGCCGATGTACCCGTCGCCGACGCCGGATCGTTCGATCGGCCTTTACGGAGATGACCTAATACCGCCGGTTCGGTTTTTCTCGCCGCCCTAAACACGGTCCGATCTTTCCAGATTCGAAATAGCAATTTTCATTTTGATATTCCTGAACATGCTGACGATGGGGATCGAGCACTACGGCCAGCCGCACCCGATCTTCTTCGTCCTCGAAGTGTCGAACGCGTTTTTTACGACCGTGTTCGGTCTGGAGGCGATCGTCAAGATAATAGGACTGCGCTATCATTATTTCACGGTCCCGTGGAACCTGTTCGATTTCCTCCTGGTCCTGGCCTCGATACTAGGGATACTGATGGAGGACATCATGGTAGACTTTCCTGTGTCCCCGACGCTCCTGCGAGTCGTGAGAGTGTTCAGAATCGGTAGAATCTTAAGGCTCATCAAAGCCGCTAAAGGCATTCGCAAGCTGCTCTTCGCTCTGGTGGTCAGTCTTCCGGCGCTGTTCAACATCGGCGCCCTGTTAGCTCTAATTACCTTTATTTACGCCATCATCGGCATGTCGGTGTTCGGTCACGTCAAGAAGCAAGGCGCCCTCGACGACATGGTGAGTGAAACGATCGTTAATTCTCTCCCCGTCCTTCGACTATACGCCGACGTTCACGTCTCCAGGTGAATTTCGAAACGTTCGGTAGAAGCATGCAATTACTGTTTCGATTGATGACGTCGGCCGGTTGGAACGACGTGTTAGAATCGCTGATGGTTCAACCGCCCGACTGCGACCCGACGCCGACCAGTCGCCAGATGAACGGAAACTGTGGATATCCGCTGTTGGCCATCACCTACTTCACCTCGTTCATCATAATCAGCTACATGATCGTCATCAACATGTACATCGCTATTATCCTCGAGAATTTCAATCAAGCCCATCAAGAGGAAGAGATCGGTATCGTCGAGGACGACCTGGAGATGTTCTACATCAGATGGTCCAAGTAAGGGAACGATCGGTGTACCGCCGCGTTGTATAATTGCCAAAGAATTGATGGTAACGCGCTTGAACGCGATCGGTTCCCAGGTACGACCCGCACGCGACGCAGTTCATCAACTTCTCGCAGCTGAGCGACTTCATAGCGAGCCTGGATCCTCCGTTAGGAATTTCGAAGCCCAACATGGTCGCGTTGGTCAGCTTCAATCTTCCTATAGCCAAGGGTAATAAGATTCATTGTCTGGACATTCTTCACGCACTCGTCAAGCACGTCCTCGGGCACGTCGAGGAGTCCGAAGATTTCAGGAAGCTGCAGGAGCAGATGGACATCAAGTTCAAGAAACAGTTCCCAACGCGCAAGGAGCTGGAGATCGTCTCTTCGACGAGAATGTGGAAGCGGCAGGACAAGGCCGCCAGGTTGGTCCAACGCACCATCAGAGAGTATATAGCGTGAGTATTATAGTTAATTTTATATGAAAAATTGAATGAACATACGATATTGGTGGGTCGAGGGGTAACTGGGTGATTTGTGCGGCGAACAGGGCGAAGAAGGAACGTGAACGGATGGCTCAAGAAGTGGATTCTCAGACTCAAACGTCGAGTCCCGGCTTCGGGAACGAGGGTAGGGGCGGGGGTGGATGGAGTGGCAAAGTATCGGCTTTCCTTCACGTGCACCGAGGTAGCCGAGCCAGTAGCCGCAAGTCCTCGAGGGCCAGCGACGCCAGCGATTTCAGCGAGCTCGGTACAGCCTCGGCATGGCTCTTTCCAAACCTGCCTCTGCTGTTGCTCTCCGGCGCCTCCGGTACTCACGAGGACCTGCCTCCTCCCGCTCTGACCGTATCCCGTCCCTCGCCGACCACGGAACAGCAATCGTTTACCGGTTCTTCCGCCACTGCTACTTCCTCCTCTGATCTACACACCAGGTTCGTTCGCTCAAGTCGATTCTCTTTATTTCGATCCGCGGTCTAGCTCTGATCGTGAGTCCTCGGAACGGAAATCTGTACTCGGCCCTGAGACTCTCTCGTTTCGATACGAAAGCACGTTATAAGAATGAACAGTAGATTCGTTAGAAAGTTTGATCAGGAAATTAATTTGTGACTGACTTTTTAGCAGATCGATCGCGGGACCGACGCTCGGCCGGCAGAACGCCGTTGAAAGTTATCCCGACGAGGAAGCTCCCAGTCTTCCTACGAAGCGCAGGTCACTCCCGCCGAGCGCTACGACACTCTCCCTGAACACGTTGCATCGCGACATAAAGGAAGCGATCAGCAGACGTTGCGGCAGCCTCCGTAGGAAACAGCAACCAGCACCAGAACCAGCACCGCTGCCAATCGAATCTACCGACGTAAGCATACTCGTTACGGAACCCAGTCCAGAGAACACGGCGCCGCCCTCGCGACCGGCGCTGCTCCGACGACAATCCGCCGCCACGGTCGTACACGTCCTCGTACACAGGGAGAGCGAGGAGTATCGAGACGCCCAACCCGACGATGCCAGTTGATTTTAAAGAACCGAGCATCCCCCCCGACGCTGCGCGATCCGTTATTACTTAAAAGAAGAAAAGAAAAAAAAAAAATGAAGTAACGAGAGGTTCGGCCGGGCGTGAGCCACGACCGAGGCTCGCTCGTCGTCGCGGAACCGCGAGATTCGCTTGATCTCGTCCGAACGAACGAACGAACGACGATTCCCAGACAAACAAAAAATTCCCCTCTCCTCTCCCCCTTTCTTTGACACCGTTGCCTTACCATCGTCACCGTTCGATAGCTCTTCTTCTCTGACTTCGTTGTTGATCCGTAGAGATCCTCGATTCGACTCGATTGTTTCTCACCGATTTTAACAGGTCTAGCAGACTCTCATCTATAATGAAAATTATTATATTCCACACGCGTACGGATTCTTCTATTTCGATTCGATCACTTTCATTCTTCTTACGATGTTTTCGTATCGACTAACGACACGCTATTTTTAGTGATCAATTTTATCGCAATCGAGCTTAATCTTTTCTTACGCGATAGAGAGAAATATACGTTACGTACGTACTACAGACACACGTTCTCACGCCGATCAGATTGTGAATAATAGCTGACGTAGTTCGATTACCTTGGAGTTTACCTAGCCGCGACTCGGATTCTTCTACCGCGATTAAGGGTGATTGGACCAATTTAATGAGATACACTTCAATTTCGATCCCTCGTTCTTGTCTCTCTCAAATCGAACCATCAGACACGATCTACTTACTCGTTATAAAGGAAACTGAGTAATAATTACGTAAAGAGAAGAATAATACTGCCTCAAATAGAATAGAATTTCATTTATAATTGTTTTCAATGAGAGAAACGGATGTGATGAGAAAACGGAAGACGGAATGAGGAAATCATTAAGAGATCGGATCGCATGAAGCAAACGTTCTTTCGTTGGAATTTTTCAAGGAACGTAACTTGCTAGAAAATATTATTCGTTCGATATCGCGAAATTCCGTTTGAAGAGATTGAATATGATCTGAACAAAATTCGTACCTATTTATTTCTTTACACGTTTATGTGCAACTAGGATTTATTTTGAATTGAAGAAAAAAAGAATTGAGAAATAGCGCACGCGCGGAAATTCGTCCGGGATGTACGCGGAACATCCGGTACGTAGATAAATTTGTTTTTTTTTTATAGTAAAGTGAAATACCATTAAATATCTGTATGTATAACGCGAAACTAACGATATAAGTGTTAAGCGATAATTGATTAAGAGAAAGGGAGAGAGGTAGGAATGAAAGGGAAGCGAGAAGCTCTAGAGAAGAGAAAAAACCAAAAGAGATATGAAATCCGCGTAAAGAAAGGAACAACGAATTTTGTAGCGATTAGTTACATTTTTACGGTTACCTTGTCGGGTCGTGTTTCTTTACTTAAGTACTTCAGTATTCGAGATCCCCGGAAGGAC
>SMSR01014259.1:0-2500 GCA_019453355.1 Ceratina japonica
TCCTCGTTTCGGAGGGAACGAATCGAACGTGGGATCGCGCGGTGCGAGGAAGTCGAACACCGCCGCGCGCGTCCCCTAGTTCCATCGACTCGACTTTTTTTTTATTTTTACCCGAACGAGGTAGAAACACACGCGCGCCTGCCTCGCTCCCGTTCGGAGAGACACAGAGGTGTTGTCGTCGTCGTAAAACGTCGTTAGCGCAGGAGCGGCGGCCGAGTCGCGCGACGCCGCGTGCGTTTCGACCGTTCGGTCGTTGGTCGCGGATCGAACAGAGGAGAACGCGGAGGAAAAGAGGATCCATGGATCGGGGCATCCCCGTCGTTTCCTTTTTTTCCTCCCTTCTCGTTACCGCGTCCTTCGACGGTTGATTACGCACTTTGCGCCCGACCGGCCGACCACCCGTAGTACACGGCTACTGCGTCGTTGCGTGTCCGACGGCGCATTCGCCCCGGACGCGCAGTGTGTCGCCCTTAGTCGGCGACGCCCGGCGCCTACCGAACGACCGCGGAGAAAGCATCGAACGCGCAAACGGAACCGTGCAACGTGCGCTCGCAGACACGCGAACCTGCGCGAGTGCGTCGCCCAGCGGCCGACGCGAGTCGTCCACGTCTAAGCGCGAGCGTGGAACGACCGTCCGTTGGGGCCACCACCGCTTCGTCGTGTCGCCGCCGTTGTACGATTTCGAACGAGACCTGGAAAGGATATCCCCGATCCCCCGACGGCAGCCGCGGACCCGCGAGAGTGTCCGCTTGGACACCGCTCCGCGCTCCGCGTCGCCTCGCGAGGACTATCTTCGTCAGCCTCGTCGCTTTCCCGCTCAGGAAGCGCGCTCCCGGGTATCGGTTTCGCTGCTTCGGAAACGAACAGCGCAGAATGAAAAGTAACTGTAGTGTATGTAAGAGAGTTTATGAACCATTTTGTAGAGCGCGCTAGTCAGCATGTACTCGTCTCAATATAGATAATTATACATATGTATAGTCGAAACAGACACAGAGTACGAAGCAGAGTTCAGTTAAACACGAGACGACATACAGTACAGTACGCACGCCGATTACGAGATATTTTCTAATTGTGATTATTATAATTATATTATAATTTCTTGTTATTAGTAATAAATGTAATACTTGTACAACCAACACCACAGTAACACCAAGAGATTTCATAACGTATTTTCAAACATACGATTACCCTGAACGATGGATCACTTTGCTCGTGGGTCGATGAAGAACGCAGCTAATTGCGCGTCAACGTGTGAACTGCAGGACACATGAACATCGACATTTCGAACGCACATTGCGGTCCACGGATGCAATTCCTGGACCACGCCTGGCTGAGGGTCGTTCACGTACACCACAGACTGCTTGCGCTGCGTCCGGTCCCGACCGGGCTCTCTAAGGCGTTTTACCCCCTCATCGAACGAAAAAGGCCATCGTGGAACGTGTGCGCGTGCGCGAGAGTGGCGTCGTCGTCAGTCGTCATCGTGAGTCGTGGCAACACTGCCCCGCCCGTACGTCTCCCCGAACAGAGGGGGGCGCGTACGCGAGTCGGGATGACCCCTCGAACGAATGCCAAACGCGACCGACGCGACTACGCGGCGAATCACGAACCGCGCGCCGCACGTGATGGACCTCCGAGGGGGAAGACACTTGAGTATCGCGTCGCGAGCCCGGAGCCCGTGCAGCGTACGAGCGATTGTTGGACGTTCGTCGGCGTTCGTCGCGGCGAGAGAGTCCCGTCCGTGTAGGACGTTCCCGTACCCCGTGTGGTGCGTCTGTTCGAATCGCACGCGCGATGCGCGCGGCGACGCTACGGCGAGTGTGTGAAGAGTAGTGGTCGCTCTTGTCCGAGAATCGACGGGGACACGTATAACGGAGGAGATCCTGTGCGGTCGCGGACCTGCGCGAGTGCCGCTCTCCGCGTGGCCGGCGCGTGTGAGTCGTTCGCCACGGCGTTACGACCGCCGCCCCACGCGGTTGAGAGGAGGCACCGCTCCGTGCGCCGCACATCGAATCGGTCTCCCCCGGACCCCGGTCGCGCTCCGAACAATCCGACGCGCTCTCGTCGCTACCGCCTTACACGTAGCCGTCGCCGACGCCGCTGCGAGACAAGCGAACGGAGAGGAGAGAGATACGCGAGAACGGAGAAAAGACGACACCCCGTGTTGAGGCCCCAGAGGCCTCTCTTTTTTTTCTTTTTTTTTCCCGCCTCTCGGTATATCGAATCTCGCGCGAGCGAGCACACCTCCCTCTCGCGCGTGTTTCCCTTCCGAACTCGGCGCGCGCGTTCTCGCACGTATAGAGACGACCTCAGAGTAGGCGAGACCACCCGCTGAATTTAAGCATATTACTAAGCGGAGGAAAAGAAACTAACAAGGATTTCCTTAGTAGCGGCGAGCGAACAGGAATTAGCCCAGCACTGAATCCCGCGGCATCACGCCGCCGGGAAATGTAGTGTTCGGGAGGATCTGTTTATCCCGAGTTATCCGTCGGACCGCGTCCAA
>SMSR01014259.1:5000-11262 GCA_019453355.1 Ceratina japonica
TATCCGCAGCAGGTCTCCAAGGTCAAGAGCCTCTAGTCGATAGATTAATGTAGGTAAGGGAAGTCGGCAAATTGGATCCGTAACTTCGGAATAAGGATTGGCTCTGAGGAGCGGGGCGTGTCGGGCTTGGTCGGGAAGCGGGTCTGGCTGACGTGCCGGGCCTGGGCGAGCTGAACGGGACGCGGCCCATCTGTCATGGGTGGGTCGCGCACCCCGGAACCGAGCTCGGTCCCGTGCCTTGGCCTCCCGCGGATCTTCCTTGCTGCGAGGCTTCCGTGGCGGCTTGGCCGTCGTGGTCGTCCTCTTCGGCCGCCATTCAACGCTCAGCTCAGAACTGGCACGGACTAGGGGAATCCGACTGTCTAATTAAAACAAAGCATTGCGATGGCCCCCACGGGTGTTGACGCAATGTGATTTCTGCCCAGTGCTCTGAATGTCAACGTGAAGAAATTCAAAAAAGCGCGGGTAAACGGCGGGAGTAACTATGACTCTCTTAAGGCGTTCTTATTGGGGTCATGGTTACGGGATGGTGATGCGCAATATAGACCACTTGCTTGGTCCGTTAGCCTCTCCCATCCCAGTCTCACTCTACCTCCTCGTGGTGCCCGCTGGAAACGTGTCTAACGTCATACAAGGCGTCAGAACACGGCTAAATGAGTGTGACAATTAAAGATCCCTTGGGGTTGCCAGCCCTTTGGGATCTCAACAGTGTTGGCCCAAAACCAAAAACCAAGCCTCGGATTGAAATAAGCGGTGGATCCTCTGATCCCGCCGCTCCAGCACCTACTAGTTTGAGGAATGCCCCAAGCGCATCCAATGCCCAGTTCCCATCTACTTCTGGGTCAAAGTGTCGATTTCCTGGATGCCCAAAATCCTTCGAGAAGCCAGCGGGGAGATCTCTCCATGAAAGAAGAGCTCATCCGGACTTCTATGACCAGCTTTCAAAGAAGGAGCCTATCAAAGCTCGATGGAATAGAGAGGAGGATGCTCTCCTAGCTCGAAAGGAGGCGGAGCTTACGTTACAAGGAGTGCGCTTTATGAATAAAGCGCTCCTGGAATGTTTCCCTGATAGATCGCTAGATTCGATCAAATCGCACAGGAAAAAGGAGCAATACAAAGACCTAGTTAAGCAATTTATAGAGGAGTTACGAACTCCTCAGGTTGCTTCAGCTCCTCCTGTGTCGAATGTTCCATCTCATGACTACGATCTGAGGATTATTGAGTATCTAGAGACATTGCCTATACCAAAGTCTACGGACTTAAATATACCACAACTCATGGATATCTGTAGTTCGCTACGCTCTTCATTCAAACAAGATATCCTTGAGAAACTTACGCTCTACTTAATTAAAATCTTTCCTCCAAAAAGGCCTAGAGAGCGCGCACCTGCTCCAGTTCAGAGGACCTTATCGCGCAAGCAACAACGACGCGCCGATTATGCCCGTGTGCAGGATCTCTGGACTAGGAATCCTGGGAATTGCCTTCGATACCTGCTTAAAGACCACCAACTGCAACAAACACCGCAAAAAGAAGCAATGGTACCCTTTTGGACGGGTCTACTAACCGAACCGTCAGAGACTTGCCCTGAGAATGAAGATCCCCGGATCGAAATTTCTGCACTCTGGGATCCAATCTCAGAGGACGAAGTTAGATCATCCCTACCAGCGGCAAATACGTCACCTGGTCCGGATGGATTGTCGCCTAAAACTCTGAAGAAAATCCCTCTTCAGATACTTCAACGGATATTTAATATCCTATTATGGTGTGGTAATGTCCCTACCCACCTACGGCTCTCAACTACCACCTTAATACCTAAGAAAGCCGAGCCAGAAAGTCCAGGTGACTTTAGACCAATTACTGTCTCTCCTGTCTTGATTCGGGCCTTTCATAAGGTACTCGCTAAACGAATCTCAAAAAGGATGCCAATAGATCTAAAACAAAGAGCTTTTAGAGAGACTGATGGTTGCTCAGACAACATATTTCTCTTGGATCTAGTACTGCGTTTCCATCATACGCATCACAAACCGCTATATCTCGCGTCTATTGACATCGCTAAAGCTTTCGATTCCGTAACACATCGGACTATCACTCAAACACTACAACTATATGGAGCGCCCAAGCCATTAGTTGACTACATCAAGGTTGTCTATGAAACAAGCCAAACTAGACTCACGTGCGGTGGTTGGGTCTCCGACCCAATTCATCCGGAGCGTGGAGTCAAACAAGGAGATCCGCTTTCACCTGTTCTCTTTAATATGGTTGTTGACAGACTATGGAAAAGGTTACCATCAGAAATTGGCGTAATGATTGGCGACTTGCATATTAATGGCGCTGCATTTGCGGACGACCTTGTTCTCTTTGCGTCCACAAAAACAGGACTGCAGACTGCACTAAACATTGCGTCAAAGTTCTTTTCCAGTTGCGGCCTCAACATCAATGCTGCGAAATCGATGACAGTCACGTTACTCCCAGTACCACATGAGAAAAAGACCATCGTTGATGCTGCTTGCAGATTCAACTGTGATGGAAGAATGCTACCTGCGCTAAAGAGGACTGACGAGTGGAAGTACCTCGGCGTGCCCTTCACCCCAGAAGGACGAGTTGCGGCAAATCCGGCACAACAACTCAGGACTATGGCCGACAAATTAACATCGGCTCCTTTGAAGCCTCAACAGCGGCTATTTGCCCTCCGGGTAGTCGTCCTTCCAGGATTATACCACATTCTTGGACTTGGAGCAATAAGGCTTGGAGTCTTGAACAAGATCGACAGGATCGTAAGGCATTATGTGAGGCGATGGCTCTGTCTGCCCAATGATACATCCACTGGGTACTTTCACGCAAACATTATCGACGGAGGCCTAGGTATACCATCGATGAGATGGACCATACCAAAGCAGAGGTTAACCCGACTCAAATCTCTGCCTTTATCTGATGAAGCGAGGGCTACAGCTCCAGGATTATTTCTTGCCAAAGAAATTACTGATGCTGAACGACGCTTAAACGCTAGTTCTGCGACCATCCGAACAACCGATGACATCAGCAAATTCTGGGCCAATAAGCTTCATAGCTCGGTAGATGGAATGGCCTTACGGGAATCTGGAAAAACTCCACAACAGCATCGATGGGTTGGCGAAGGAAGCCGTTTCCTCTCTGGAAAAGACTTCATCAATCTATGTAAGATACGGATCAATGCTCTCCCAACACGCTCCAGAACATCACGAGGGCGGATACGAGATCGTAGATGTCGAGGTGGATGCTTGGAACCAGAGACCCTAAACCATATCCTTCAGAAGTGCCATCGTACCCACGACGCGAGGATTCAGCGACACAACGCGGTAGCTGCATACGTTGCCAGAGGTCTTATCTCAAAAGGTCTTGAGGTATACGAGGAACCGAAGATCCCAACTGATGAAGGTGTTCGGAAGCCCGACATCGTAGNAAAAAGGAGCAATACAAAGACCTAGTTAAGCAATTTATAGAGGAGTTACGAACTCCTCAGGTTGCTTCAGCTCCTCCTGTGTCGAATGTTCCATCTCATGACTACGATCTGAGGATTATTGAGTATCTAGAGACATTGCCTATACCAAAGTCTACGGACTTAAATATACCACAACTCATGGATATCTGTAGTTCGCTACGCTCTTCATTCAAACAAGATATCCTTGAGAAACTTACGCTCTACTTAATTAAAATCTTTCCTCCAAAAAGGCCTAGAGAGCGCGCACCTGCTCCAGTTCAGAGGACCTTATCGCGCAAGCAACAACGACGCGCCGATTATGCCCGTGTGCAGGATCTCTGGACTAGGAATCCTGGGAATTGCCTTCGATACCTGCTTAAAGACCACCAACTGCAACAAACACCGCAAAAAGAAGCAATGGTACCCTTTTGGACGGGTCTACTAACCGAACCGTCAGAGACTTGCCCTGAGAATGAAGATCCCCGGATCGAAATTTCTGCACTCTGGGATCCAATCTCAGAGGACGAAGTTAGATCATCCCTACCAGCGGCAAATACGTCACCTGGTCCGGATGGATTGTCGCCTAAAACTCTGAAGAAAATCCCTCTTCAGATACTTCAACGGATATTTAATATCCTATTATGGTGTGGTAATGTCCCTACCCACCTACGGCTCTCAACTACCACCTTAATACCTAAGAAAGCCGAGCCAGAAAGTCCAGGTGACTTTAGACCAATTACTGTCTCTCCTGTCTTGATTCGGGCCTTTCATAAGGTACTCGCTAAACGAATCTCAAAAAGGATGCCAATAGATCTAAAACAAAGAGCTTTTAGAGAGACTGATGGTTGCTCAGACAACATATTTCTCTTGGATCTAGTACTGCGTTTCCATCATACGCATCACAAACCGCTATATCTCGCGTCTATTGACATCGCTAAAGCTTTCGATTCCGTAACACATCGGACTATCACTCAAACACTACAACTATATGGAGCGCCCAAGCCATTAGTTGACTACATCAAGGTTGTCTATGAAACAAGCCAAACTAGACTCACGTGCGGTGGTTGGGTCTCCGACCCAATTCATCCGGAGCGTGGAGTCAAACAAGGAGATCCGCTTTCACCTGTTCTCTTTAATATGGTTGTTGACAGACTATGGAAAAGGTTACCATCAGAAATTGGCGTAATGATTGGCGACTTGCATATTAATGGCGCTGCATTTGCGGACGACCTTGTTCTCTTTGCGTCCACAAAAACAGGACTGCAGACTGCACTAAACATTGCGTCAAAGTTCTTTTCCAGTTGCGGCCTCAACATCAATGCTGCGAAATCGATGACAGTCACGTTACTCCCAGTACCACATGAGAAAAAGACCATCGTTGATGCTGCTTGCAGATTCAACTGTGATGGAAGAATGCTACCTGCGCTAAAGAGGACTGACGAGTGGAAGTACCTCGGCGTGCCCTTCACCCCAGAAGGACGAGTTGCGGCAAATCCGGCACAACAACTCAGGACTATGGCCGACAAATTAACATCGGCTCCTTTGAAGCCTCAACAGCGGCTATTTGCCCTCCGGGTAGTCGTCCTTCCAGGATTATACCACATTCTTGGACTTGGAGCAATAAGGCTTGGAGTCTTGAACAAGATCGACAGGATCGTAAGGCATTATGTGAGGCGATGGCTCTGTCTGCCCAATGATACATCCACTGGGTACTTTCACGCAAACATTATCGACGGAGGCCTAGGTATACCATCGATGAGATGGACCATACCAAAGCAGAGGTTAACCCGACTCAAATCTCTGCCTTTATCTGATGAAGCGAGGGCTACAGCTCCAGGATTATTTCTTGCCAAAGAAATTACTGATGCTGAACGACGCTTAAACGCTAGTTCTGCGACCATCCGAACAACCGATGACATCAGCAAATTCTGGGCCAATAAACTTCATAGCTCGGTAGATGGAATGGCCTTACGGGAATCTGGAAAAACTCCACAACAGCATCGATGGGTTGGCGAAGGAAGCCGTTTCCTCTCTGGAAAAGACTTCATCAATCTATGTAAGATACGGATCAATGCTCTCCCAACACGCTCCAGAACATCACGAGGGCGGATACGAGATCGTAGATGTCGAGGTGGATGCTTGGAACCAGAGACCCTAAACCATATCCTTCAGAAGTGCCATCGTACCCACGACGCGAGGATTCAGCGACACAACGCGGTAGCTGCATACGTTGCCAGAGGTCTTATCTCAAAAGGTCTTGAGGTATACGAGGAACCGAAGATCCCAACTGATGAAGGTGTTCGGAAGCCCGACATCGTAGCGGTCAACAACAACGACGAAATCATGGTCATCGATGCTCAAATTGTAAGCGAGCAAACTGATTTAAATAGAGCTCACTCCAAGAAGGTGGACTACTATAAGAAGAACGAGTCTCTCATTAAGAACTTGAGGGAGAAATATCGAAGAAACATCGTTGTCTTCGAATCGGTGACAATCTCATGCCGCGGGGTGTTTAGTTCACACTCAGCTCAAGGCCTCACCAACCGGAACATCATAAGGAAGGAAGATATCAAGATCTTATCTACCAGGGCCTTGATTGGAGGATTACACGCATTCAGGATCTTCAACGCAACAACATCAATGACCTGGAGAAGGACGGGCATCGGATGAATGGGACATTTCTACGTAGAAGTACTGCCTGCAATTCAGGCATAATGTTTGACTCTTATGATGCATATTGGCTACTTTATGCGCGTAGAATCAGATTTAAAAAAAAAAAAAAAAAAAAAAAAAAAAAAAACCAAA
>SMSR01014260.1:26354-45788 GCA_019453355.1 Ceratina japonica
GGATCGAAATTATAGATTGATAAATTCTCTACAACAATCATTGTTGGTATTTTTTTCCTGCGAGTAACGGTTTTCAAAATAACACGCGACGAAGTTTTAAGTTTTCGAACCAAGCCGCGTACATCATTTTTCCGAAAACTTCAAGTTTTTACCGCGTGTTATCTTGAAAACCGTTTCCCACAAGAAAAAAATACCAACAATGATTGTTGTAGAGAATTTATCAATCTATGATTTCGATCCGATGCATACATATCGTCCGAATAGGAACTTAGATATTTGCGAAAAACAATTTAAATTGAAATCTTCAGAACTTTTCTCTTATCTCATGAAAGTTCACCAAAATTTAACAGAGTCATTATTTAACCAAAATCTACTCATACGCTTAATTTTAGATTTTTCGTAATTTTAAAACTGTTACCGGTAGAACTTCCTGAAAAATAAGTAACGACTATGAATACCGGCCATAGAGTATGTCGAATACTATAATGAATAATGACAAATCTAAAACCTCGGTCGACGTTTGAGGGTAACAGTTGAAGCTTCCCACTCGGGTTTGCAACACGCTGCAGCGTTCGCTAGCTCTTTGAAGATTTATGAAGAGCCGGGGTATGTAATGCGGCGTCGTCGTTTAAATACGAACCTCTCGACGGTGAAGGCGGTGATGGTGAGCACGGTGGCGTTCGAGGACGTCTCGGCGGCGAAGCTCTGAATAATGCAGAACGCCTCGCCGAACACGTACGGGAAATGCGACCAGATGTAGTACATCTCCGGCGGCAGCCCGGATATCAGCAACAGTAAATCAGACACGGCCAGGCTGAACAGATAGTAGTTGGTCGCCGTGTGCATCGACTTGTTACGCGCTATCACCACGCACGTGGACACGTTCCCGACGAGACCGGTGAGGAAGATCACCGCGTAGATCACCGTGATCGGCAGCACTATGTAAAGCGGATCGCGCCTCGTCGTCGACGAGTCGTTCTGCTGGGCAAACCCCGCGACGACGACGGGGCCCGAATGGTTCCCGGCCATGACGTCGGTCAAGTTCCCGGCGACGAGCAGGTCCGCCAGATTCACGCCGATACCGATCGACGAGCGCCGCGCGACCGCTGCTGACTCGTTGAAGGACGTCATCCTCGTCGAATTTGACTAGCGGTAAATTAACATAGCTTCCGGACGAGATTTATGTAGCGAACCGTGTACGACGCATGGGGTCAGTGCGATCATTATTCTCAGGCCTGTCCCACGACGATCTCTTCGGTCAATCCGAAGCGACCGGATCGATCGACGTTATTGATCCAGCTGTCGACCGTTCGTCGATGCGCGCTCTCTTTTGTTTGATATCCATTTGGATTCGAATTTTCCTCTACCCGGAAGAGTACGGCTCGTTCAGGTCGGGCCCGGCGCTCGGTTCAGATCGATTCGCTTTGAAAATAGAATTGAAAATCCGTCGGAGCGCAGATAGTATTGTCGGGGACGAGGCGGCGGCGACGGGTAGGAAATGTCGTTGGTCCCTGGCGAGACATTATTAATAGAAAATCGCCAAGGCAGGATTATTATGGTTTCTCTTCGGCTGCTCCCATCCACGTGCCTCTTCGAAATTCAATTCCCGGTATATTAATTCACCGTTCAGTTAATCTTTCAATTGCGCGTCCGACGATCGGCTCATCGATCATTTCAAATAGTGTGTAATTAAGATCTAACCAGATCCAGTTGAATCGTCCCGATCACAAGCTCGAGGATAACTGCAGGTTGTCAGGCTTTCTCGCTCATTGAACCGTGACAGAGGCAGAAATACTTTCGTATTTTCCCTGCCGTTTGTTCAAACATTCTATTTATAGCGCGAATTAATTATATCTGTTTGCCGTCGCGAAATGCAGAAACGGTGAAAGCTAACTTTTGTTACGCGCAAGTCCCGAATATTAGTCGAATTTCGAGCGACACTGACACCAGCGTGAATTAATTTATGGCTGCGGCTGCGGCCTGCGACATCATTTTCGTATCAATTTGTCCCGTTTGCGAGACGATCGGTCAGCCTCTTGATTTATCGCGACGAACGACGCTCCGACTAAATTCGACGATAATTCATCTCGACGAGGACACCGATTCGTTAACATCTGTCGAGACGCACCTTTTTTCTTCTCTTAACTGTAGTCCACTGTTCGTTGAAACGCGTTTAGCATAATCGCTCAGTTGCGAATCGGTGAAAAAGTTAAATGATCGAAGTTAACATTGACAGTTGTAGGACACTTTGAATTAGCGTTTCACTAGGTTTATCTTCGTACACGGTGATTAATTAACAGCTTGATTCCGTTCTTGCGACGTGTTTCTTCTACCGGTTAGCAGCACTACAATCATTCAGAGGCATAAGAAATTCATGGAACAGTCCTTTCAATCCAGTTAATTGACAAACGGCGTTAATCAATCTCGTCGCGAATTTCTCTCGGAATTTTCTTTTTTTATTACGAGGTACTTGTTTGATTATTAAATGTATATTGTTTGTGTAATGTTTAATGATCGCCGGCGCGCGGTCCGCTCGCGACTGAGGATCCTTCGATCGCGAAACGCGGTCCGCCTAATCGTCGCTGCTCGCTATTATATACACACCAGGATTGATTCGCGCATCTGATACTATTTTCAGCGTGAGACCGATGCCATTAGGCATGTATCGTGTACACGATCCAGCTATTGTGACTATAGGTACAAGAATTCCTAACAAAAATGTCTTTAAATTGCTATGAATTGCGAAAAAGGTTTAACAATAGAAAAAAAAGTATTGAAGTGTAATTACTCGATTCAGCTATTATAAGTATAGGTTGAAGAATTCCTAACAGAGATGAGTATAAATTGCTATGAATTACGAAAAAGATTGAATAATAGAAAAGAAGTACCGAAGTGTAATTACTTTTAATAATGAAAGAGGATTGAGTTTAATTAATTGAATCGTGGACATCGGAGCTTGTTTTGACGAGGGTTATTTTTGTTATGAACTCTCCCATTTTTTCGCGATCGTTCCACGGAGACAGGATTTCTGGAGTCTCTCTATTTCCGTCGCGGAAGTAACGATCTCGCGTCCGTCTTATCGTGTTAATTGCTCGGAGGTTATCGTTGAATTTCCTCGGAGATCGTTTACGCGGACACTGCGGCTCGGATCAATTATTAGTTAATTGCGTACCGTGGGAATTTCAGTCAGATTTGAATGATCGAGTTAAACACTCCTTTACGGTTGGCTGGCTTCCTTCGGTGTTTGCTTTGAATTATGTTACCTGCTATTTGATCGCGCCGGATTAATTACGCGGAGAAATTGAATCCGATCTAACAATGTGTAAGATTGCATTTGCCTGAGCTTCATGAAGCTCTTATGGTTGTATCAACCCTTACATAAAAATATAAGTGCAGCATATATGTATAACGAGATATATTTATAAAAAAATTTAAGTGCGGCACACAATTATATATATCTATAAATAAATATACATTATATTTCTTAAATTTTTGGTAGAGATCTTGAGGCTCTTACAATCTTTTGAATTATGTCTGTACTTGATTACGCTGGATTAACTACATAGGGAAATTGAGTCTGATCTAATACCGCGTAAGATTGCATTTGTCGGAGCTTCATAAAGCTTATTTCTTTGAAGACTCCCTAAGGGAATTAATTCTTTTTGTCCCGGCCTGTATTTTTTCTTGCGCGATGGTAATTAAAACAGGGGAGGAATTAGCGTCGGGAAACGCGGCGTCCAGGACACAGGCATTACGTGTACATTATTCCCAGAGGTTTCATGAGTAAAAAGATAATTTTTCTCAATTTCCTCAGACTGACCTTTGCCGAAGAGATTGCCGTTTCTTATAACACTGCAAAGTGCAAGTTCTTGTATTCCTTCTTGAGTGAAAAAGAAGAACCGGTGTGTCTCATTGGATGAGAATGTGCAGGTACGAAATTCTTTTTTAAAAATTGGCAAGCGTTTTTACTTTTTTTTTTTAGAAATTGTTTACTACGGTGGTCGGGATAAAATAGAACTCATTCACGGTGCGTAATGTATAGTGAGTCAGTGGAGCTATTTTCAAAAACCGAGTTCCCACCTTCATTTGCGTAATTTGTTTGCCATCACTTCTGAACGTTTTTCTTTACCTTTTAAGAGCGGCTCTCTTGTCAATTCTTTTATTATGTTCTTCGTAGCATCTACGACGCATGATAATGTTAATTTTCTCTCCGAAATTGAAAACATGTTTTCGATAAAATCACAGTCATGGGGAAAGAAATCATTGTTCTATATGGACTTGTATTAGGTATCGTCCGATTTAATATACAAACAATTTAATTTAAGACAAAACTGATTAAACCTACGTTATTTTATATTAAACTTTATCTAGTCTGTATTTAAGAAAGTCTGAGATTTTCTTTCGGTTAATATAATCAAAAGAGAATTTTACTAAATTTTTGCAAGCATCGTCGGACTTAATATAAAAGTAATTTAATTTAAAAACATAACTGTTGCCTCGGTTATTCCACGTTTCATTTTATCGATTCTATATTTGAAAAAGCCTGAGAATTCTATATAGTACACTTGACAATCGAACGAGAATTTTACTAAGCTTTCGCAAACATCGTTCGATTTAATATGAAAATAATTTAATTTACAAATATAATTGATATCTCTGTTATTCCACGTTTCATTCTATCGATTCTATATTTGGAAAAGCCTGAGAATTCTAGTACACTTGACAATCGAATAAAAAATATTTAAGCTTATGCAAACATCGTTCGATTTACTATAAAAACAATTTAATTTACAAATATATCTTTGTTATTCCATATACCATTTCACCGATTCTACATTTAAAAGATGAGATTTTTATTACATTTAATAATCGAAGTAGAATTATTCTACAAAACTTTCCTCGTCTCCCGAAGCTAAATTAGGATCTACTCGAGGGCACCATTACGTAATGAACATTTCATTGATGGAAATAATCCTCCCGGTACACGTTTGTATCTCCCACGATCTCGTTGACAGCGAAACTTTTCTCCCGCGAGCTAATCGTGACAGCGTGATGGACACGCTGCGGTGGCTTTCAACTCGTTTACACGCTCCTCGAACTGAACAGGGAAATGTTCTCCACCGAGACACTCGTACGAGTGTTAAGTTACCCGATTGTTCATCTCGCGCCAGTGACAACGAACATAAACGCACCACCTTAACACAGTCCACGAATTTATCGCGATACACGAGTCAGTCCAGTCACTTTGACAAATTCCCTCTCGGAAATAACCTAGTTAACAATCGCCTGTGGTAAAAATATTATACTTACTATCACGACAAGTATGTAACCGATCCTGAAGACACGAGAGGATCACTGACGCCTCTCTTAAACACTTCGACTCGAAACCAACCGAACCATTTGCATTCACGGGGACCGGATATAATCGATCACTCATAAACGAGAAAAAAAGCCTGACAGAAGCTTCTCACCTAATGTCTGAAGCCTCTTAACAGCCGCACTTGTGGTGCGAGGCACCAAAACAATTCGTCGCACGTGTTACTCACTCGGAAAGAACTGGACGTCCGTGAGAACGAGTTCTTTGATCCGTCGGAATTATTCAGAGTCTATTTAACGCTGACAAAGGGTGGCGGCTTCGAAGCGTTTCGGGAAACGGTGGGACGCCGGGTTTCCGGGATCCACGCGATCCGATGCCCGCGAGAACCGAACGCGTTGTGAGCGTGCGGCGACGGTCTCGGGAATTTGAAAGAACCCGTCGTTAGGCGGTCCTCACAACAATGTACGCGCCCGCGTCTTCGCACCTGCGTCTTCCGTGCTTCAACCCCCTCGCTGATAAACCCGCTCGACCTTCCAATTAGAAAACGGGAGAATCAATTACTGTAAATTAGATTTAAATAGAATCACATTAGAACCCAGAGAATCGCACTTGAAGTCATTGTAATTTAAATAGAGTGCAAATAGAGATAATTACCTCTGAAGGTGGAAATAGAAGTTCGTTTAATTGCAAGAGTACTCGGAACAATAAATTGAGTCTCTAGGATTCGATTAAGGAGGCGCGAGGGACGCGCTTCGACGATGCACCTTCCTGGGTGGAGATAGGAATTTTTTCGCGAGACGAATGGGTGCTCAGGAATTTTCGGAACGATTTAATTAATCCCATCATTTAGAAGCGGACGAATATGGAATACGAATGTGTCACTGTTTCGATATCGATTGATAATAATTACTCATCATTTACTAATTAGTTAATTACTTACTTAATATCATTTTTATTAGCGATGAAGCTTGATCTTACCTGTTGCGCGGAGCAGTCGTCTACCATGGCCTCGTTTCTAGTCTGACGTCGCGGCTCGACGAATACGTAAGTGATCATTTTTTTTTTCCTAGCAAACAAGACGATCGCATCGATTTTCCTTCCACCGGAGATCGCTGACAGAGGTGCTCCACTTCCGCCGACGATTTAATCCGTGACAGGGGCTGCACGTCACCTGTTGCATTCGATGCATCAAAACGGGTCACTGGGCAGGTGAAAGAATCCAGGAAGTCGAGAACAAACGACATATCACAATTGATGTTCCGAGGCGACAGTAGTTTAACCCTTTCACTACCACTTTTTTATGGCATTTCCTAATCTTTTACATGATAGGTTTCAAGATTTACTACACACAAACATTGAATACTGATTATATTTATCCAAATAAATGTTAGTGAAGGGATCAAGTGATTTGTTAGGGAAGTAGTGAAGGGATTAAGCGATTTGTTCACTAAAAACTGGGGCACATTAGAAGATTTCATCTTAAGTATCGATCACATAATTCTATATAATAAAATCTAATGGAATTATCTGAAAAGTAATAAAAAAAGTATTATCGTTTTTAGGGCAGCATCCTCGGTCCATTAACCCCGATCGAATTTCGCCTAATCTAAGTTACTGGCCTCCTTCTGCTCTAAAAAATCCGAGGCGAGGTACTCCCCCGGTTAAACGACTGCACAGCTTCAGCTGTTTCGCCGATCAATCATCCGCTCTTAATTACTTTCGCGGCATGCACGCCGGGAACAGTTTAATAAAACTTGGAGAAAAACGCGGAAGAAAGGTCGTACACGCGCGTCCAAAAGTTCGTTTAGATGAAATTTCATGTGAGGTTGCATGCATAATGCGAGCATAATAAATCTGACTTCCTGCGATGTGAATCATAGTGGCAGTGGCGTGCCGCTATGGACTATGTTGCAATTGGATTCCTCGGTTCCACGAATAATTACTGCCATTAGAGAACTGTTCGACTATTATTCTCTGGCCCTAATCCATTCGCCGGCTCGAATTGTATTGTATATTTCGTCTGAACTCCTGCGATCATCTCGTTCAGTCGATGAAGCGGTTGATACAATTTGCATTGTATAAGGAAGCGTGAGAAATGAATCATCCAGTTTTTTGTTATTTATATTTAAATTAAAAAAAATTGCAACAAGAACTTCCTATTGCAGGATTCGTTACGTATTTCAGTTGTTTATACATGTTTACGCAACGGGGAATGAATTGCAAAGAATAGTTTATTGCACGTTACTTATTATTGATAATAGCAAAAATGTTGATTTTCTTTAGTATACTAGTATGTAACATTTGGTGAATACGTAAAGCTATTTCATAATTGTCGCGTGCATGCAACAAAATGATTGGCTGGTGCAATGAGTAAGTGTTCATCCCTGCTCTCCCTTAAAAGAAATCCTTATATATATTTTTCTATCAATAGATATACATAATCACGAAGAATTCCTGGTATTACGATTATGATCTATTTTATAGCTGGATACAAAGAAGAGATATGAAGGTAATTACCATTTTGTAAAATGACATTGTATAGTTTTTCCTGTATCGATCGATAAAGGTTTATGGTCTACTAAAAAAGTGTTACGCTATTAATATCGAAAAATCATTAATTACGGAAGTATTAGAATTTTAGTCTTGTTACAAAATCACAAATCTTTTGATGTTCTTGATAATTATAATTGATTTTATTCTCAGAAAAGGTCCAATGTGACAATCGTTTACATCACATTTTTTAAATCAAGACAGTAATGACCAATTTGCATTATGTAACAAATCTGGTTGTGTATTATTACATTCAGTGATCGTACGATCTTTTGTATCAAGAATTGTCATCAGAGCCTCATTAATTACTACTTTATTCTTTAAGTAGCTTTATAAGAAAAGGCGATGTTAAATCAGATGATCTTTCCAAGAAATGAATGGAACTCGTTCTATTTAACGATTTTAGAATATTTGATGTAACATTTTTAAAAAAGGAAGAAAATGCGATCCCACTTAAAAACATGTTGATGACCTCCATATCTCTACTACGCGTCCACATACAAAGTAGCTTACAACATCAGAATGCAGCTCTCTCGAAACTATTTAACATTAAATTATAAACATCCTTTGCTATGCATTTCTTGCGACAATAATAACGAGGAAAATCAAAGGGAAACACCTTGTATAACTAATTTCCATATTAGGTTCCTACTGGCGTTAAGGAAAGTCCCCTAACAAAAAGTGTAAAACGTTAATTAGTATTTTTCCAAGCAATAGCTTTCAAACCCTGAATAGTGATAGTCAGGAAAATTGTCTATATTTACACTGACGATGTACATCAGTTAATTAATGCAATCATCAATTATGTGAAATTGATTCACTGGCAATTATCAATTATGTGAAATTAATTCACTCGCCTCGCATAGTTCTTGCAGTCAAAACGCCACCTGTTTCAACGGTGTGCAGATATTTTTGTTATCCCCCACTAAACGCGGTTCGTTTAGAATTCCTGAATACAAATCGCTGTTTTGTCAGGTAGTTGGTAACATCTGGCCGCGGGGATGCGATGATGCGAAATGAAACCACGGCTCGTTTGTCGACGCGTCGATACAGAAACGTACGAGCATCCTCCTACCGGAAATGACTTATACAGTGTACCTGCTTTTTTTTTAGTTGCAACAAATCTGTCGCGAAAAATAGAAATAAAAATGTTCAATATTATCCCAAGCTGTATCATAATAATTTCTACTAATCAATTAGAAACTTCGAGCATATATGTATATTCTCGAAGATTAGAAATATTATTTATTTATTTATTTATTTATTTACGGGCTATAAAAACCCTTTATAATACATATATTGAGGTATATACAGTGGTATTATTGTACATAGTGAGTTACTATTCTCACATTTGAAGATGAGACATGGAGAACAATGAATTTTCGTTGTGAGCGTCTGAATACGTCGGTATAATTGATCGAAGGAGGGCGATATTAATTACCCTTTCACAGTGCTCGTTAGTACAATCTAGCCGTCATTGTCCTATCCCGCGCGACGTGTGTCGGAGCGTCGCTCGACGTACACGAAAAACATCGCCGATCGCCTGGCATTTGAATATGCATGCGGGAGTAAATCACGCGTGTCCACGTGTCGGTGACCGATTCAAAAGGGACACCGTTGCCGGACAATTCAGTAAACGAATTTTAATCGGAGCAACGGAACCGATTAAACGGCGTTTCGCCATGGAAGGTTCGCCCTTTCGCCGCCACGATCCGGTCACGAGCTCGGGTTGAATAATTAATTAACGTCGAAAATGCCAACGCGCTGGGCTACGGTTGCTGGATTTTCAATTTAGGTCGGAGCCACCCTTCGAAGGGACGGTTTATAATCGTTTGTTCACCTACGTGATATTCATAACAAAGTATACACCCTCGTTCAATCGGCAAACAACTCTATACCTCGTTTTATTTATTTATTTTTTAATTGGAAATCGCGTCGGCGTTGCGTTGGTGTCTACTCGGCCATTCAAGGCTCCCGGGAACGGTTTATTTCCATTTTCGTTGCTTTGATAAACGACTGCGCTTCCGATGGCAAATTTAAATTACATTCATGTATTATTTTCATTGCTAGTCATATCGATGGCGATCAGTTGCAACAGACTTGATTGACGACCCCGGAAGGGGATCATAAAAACGAGACGACGAGTTTACGACAGTTCTCATAATTTCCTGGAATAGAGAGTGTTTCAGGTGGACGAACGCGATCGTTCTCCAGGCGACGGTGTAACTTACACGTATATAAACAATTTCTGCGACGCGCTGCACGCGTGCACGTGTTCCGATTTTAGATCGCGCAGGCAAGCGGCCAAGCGGCGAGCCGCGAGTCCGCAGTTTCGATCGCGCGGATGCTCGCGGAATCGATTGCGTTTTACAGCTTGTGTCTAGATAATATGCACGGTTCTATATTTATTTGCTGCGATCGCGATAGCCGGAAGCGCGATCGAACGAGAATGCGATTTATCGTTCTCGCTCTCCTTGAAAACCGAAATTTGCATATTTCTTTGCGACGTCTGTCTTTCTTTTTGCAACGCATTCCGAAATTTGAAAGCAATCTTAACGTGCATGTATTTCGCATCGTCGCTTCTCATTCCTTGATCGCGCTGTGTCTCTCGCTGGACGTCCGAAAGTGGCGGATTTTTGGATGTTCAATAATAGAGAAATTACATACTGGATTTTTTTACTGGAAAGTTCATGCTGATTTAGGTATCATTAGGAGTAGTGAGAGAGGGACTGAACAGGTGAATGATGATTTCTGATTAGCTGCAACAAAATTAGCCTAAATCAGAAATAGGAATAAAGCAGAATTGTAAATATTGCTATTTTACGTCAGGATTTTATTTTTGTACAAAACTTGCGAAATAAATATTTATGAGAAATAATGCAGCATTTTTTAACAAAATAGCATGTACACAATTCAATAAATCATAACATAATATTCAATAAATGTATATCAAAATTTAATTGCAGTGCTTTTAAATTTTCTGTAAAAATCAGCACGAAGTTTCGCGACAACCCAGTAGTTCCTGGGAAGTTGGTATGGAAATTGCACTGTCAAACTCTGAAGCTGGAATTTCTCAAACTTTCGTCAGTCCGCGTTGCGACCCGACAGACTCACATAGAATAATTGGACAGAATTTTTCAAACAGTGTTCTGATAGTTTAGAAACAAGATTCCAATTTCTGTCAAATATGAAAGAAAAAGATAATCTTTCTATGAGAAATGATAATTCATTTTCGAAAAGTACATCCCTGATGTTCATGTTAACAAAATATTATCTACAGATAAGATAGAATAAATGGACTGTGCCGTCCTGTGAAACATCCTTGAATTTTTTACAAAAATATGATCGAAGATAATTTACAAGAAATCGGTAAAAATGCAGCGCAATCTGGATGGGAGATAAGAGACCGTTCGCGATAATCATCCGTCGTTCGCACGTAGCGGCTTCATCGATTTTGCCTGTTCCGAGGCTCGATAAGCGGGCCTGTTATTATTAAACAGAAACTTCTGGAAGTTGGTTAACCGGCTGTTCGAATTTCACGAAAGCCTGGTTAGGCAAACAAGTTGCCAGACCTCGAAACGGTACGCGCCCAAAACGTACTCGGCAACTATTGCGCCACCGCCTGATTAGAGACTAAGTTTAACGAGTTCCATTAATTGTGCCTCTCGAGTTCCACTTCTGATTCCTTCACAGTTTAACAAGTAAACAAATTTTACACGTTTCTCGAACTTTTACTAGAAACTTTACGATTCGTAGAACCTTGAAAGATAGATTAATAAATTGTGTTGAATGGACGAAATCTGTAATACAATTCCACGTAAGGCAAATTGTTTCTTTTAATTAATAGTATAAGAAGGGAGTCTTTATGGGAATGGGAGGTTCATTCTCCAGCTCGTTGAGGCTTCCAAAAAAAGAGGAGCACCCTCGTAGCCTGGAAGCCATTATCCGTTATCGGAAAATAATTTATAGACGTTCAACCGACTTCCTTGTAATCTCGCTAATTCTTCCATCCCCAGTCTGTCCTATAATTTCATCGTTGTCCAACGGGCGCGTGACGTGCGAGCGTTTCGGCTTCCTCTTCGGTCGTGTGACGTCACGATACGCCCCTTTCACGTTCCATCACTTATCTCCTCACCCCCTATTACCGTCTCTTCCTGATGAAACCTCCTTACGCGGAACATCAATGGTTATTCGATTCGGCGAAGCAGACTGACTTAAGGTTGTAAGTCGTAAGGTCTCTGCCAAAAGTTTTAGAAATGAAAGAAGTTGTAATTTAAGGTTTGATGCAACCTTAAGTTACACGCGATCTTCGATAATACTCGATTTATTGTTATTTCATTCGTCGGATCCTTGACACTGTTTTTATTAACGAAAACTCTGTCGTATAGTTCAGAAGACTAGGTGCATGATTAATCGCGTACATACATTATGTTCGAACATTATCATCGCCGAATCTTTTCCAATATTCGTGAACCTACAGTCGCCAGCACAGATTGCGTAACTGATTACCATCGACCTCGTTGGGGACACCAGGCCTTGGCTCGTAGAACAGATAGAATTCTACATGCCTCGTCCCATCGCCGATTTTTAATGAAATCAAAATATTTTCACCGTGGGAAATAATAACGTTCACTATAAATGCAACTAGCAACTTAGATCCAGAGTGTGCCAATACCTTGAGAGGTGTTAACTTGTACCAGCTAGATACCGTCGATCAAACTTTTTTTTTGTAACTACTGTAATAGGGTAAATTTGCCAGTCCAAATAAAATAAATAAATAAATAAATAAATAAATTATGTTCCTCAGTAATAAGATTCCTTCCGCATTGAAATTATTTTAAATGAAAACAGATTTCTCTGTTACATTAATTATTAATTAATTTAAAATTAGAGATACGAGCTTTGGAATCGTGCGTAATTCTTCTTCTTGTCTCTGCGACGCAATTGATCCAGACTCTTAATTTTCGGTCTGCGTTTGTCCAACGAATCAATTTACTCAATGGCAGATCAATTGACAGATTATGAGACCCCCCACAACGACCGCGCAATCGATGATGCGGAAGAATAAATAGCAAACAGCATAGAACTTGAATTAGAAATGGAATTTCAATAGTTCACAAGGTTCCAATTGATTATAGCAATTTATACTAACATAAATTGACTCTATTTAAAATGAAGGAAAGTTGAGTTAAATTTTGTGAGAATGAATCTGGAATTCATTCTTGCGAATTATTTCTGGTCTAGACGAGAAGCATTGATGAACGTAGATTCCCGTGTCCTTCCGTTAACGTTCGAGGACACGGGAGGAATTAATAGATATAAGGACGCGGAAGAGAATTAAAGTTCAGCCGATCTCGTCATCAATGATCCTCATCGCTTCAATCAACGTGAATCCAATTGCAAGAGGACAATTATAGTATCTCAATTCGTCCCGGCGATTGTCCTTCCGACGAAATGTGATGAAACTTCAGGAAGTCGTCTGTTTCAATTTTATTTATAAAAAAGTTGACAAGTCTCATGTACAACGAGTAAAAAAATCTCTTGTATATAAATATGTATTCTTTCAACGGAGCCTCGTTTTTTATAAGTCCACCTCGCAAAGTTCCGCGCATACATTCTCTCCTCTGAAACAACTTTTTACACATCGCGATGCGCGTTGGCGTCCAACCAGTTCTCCAATTTCTCACTGTTTCTGGCCAACCATTTCATGTTGTTTTGCACGGTTTCCAACGCCTTGGCGCGGTTCATGACGCCGGCGCCGGCATCGGGGTATTTCGCGAAGAACGCCTTCATCTCGTTCAGTTTCGTCTCGGTGGCGAAAGTCTTGGTGATCGACGGGATCAACGAGCCCAGGTAACGATCGTTCAGTGTGTACCTGTTGACCAGGAACTCCCAGTTGGAACGGACCCAGTCCCATACCAAAGGCGTACCCACGGGGTTAGACGAGATCGCGATTAAACAGCCGAAGAAGTCCTGCGCGCGGACGTAGTTCTCGTCCGAGGCTGTCGTGATGAATCTGAATAAAATAATGAGAAACAACATTTATAATAAATAACTGCGAAACACAAAATGTTTAATAAACAAGTGAATTTCAAATAACATTCATCTTCCGGATTGAAACCGTGTATTTTTGACAACTCATATGCCGACGTTTCACCAACGTTGCAGTTAGCTTCATCAGGGCTGTAGGCTCTGATACGTACGGATGAAGCTAACTGCAACGTTGGTGAAACGTCGGCATATGAGTTGTCAAAAATACACAGTTTCAATCCGGAAGATGAATGTTATCAGAATAAACAATAACCGTGAAAGCCTTAAATACAAAATCAAGTGAATTTAAACTTTATCGATACTGTGAATAATAATTGTGAAACCGTACTTGTTCAGAATCCAACTGGATCGAATGCCAGCCAAGCCTTTCATCAATTTTAATTTCTCCGTTGCGTCAGTCTCGGTTACGAATTTATCGAACACGATATTCCACATGGCTTCGTCGCCGATATGATTCATTCCTGCGATTGACAAAGCATACAATTTAGAAGAATGTTGAAGAACTACCAAGCTTTAATTTAACACCAGAGTTATATCAAACCAGTCATAATGACTGGTTTTTTGACACAAATTTCGTAAAAGATGCCATATTCTTTTTAGTAATATATATAATAAATTACAGAAAGATAATAACCATAATAGTAAACGAGATTGCGAATGTCAGGATGCGGCCGGATGTCATTAGGATCTCGGATCCAGCTTTTAAATATTCTCCCTGCCTCTGCTAAACATTCCTCGTGTTCCACGCTGCACGCCAGACTCAGAATCGTTGTACGAAGTTTCCTGAATCCAAATAAAGTATACAAATAATAATGAATAATCCTCTGAATGGATAAAATTGTTACTTACAGGAAAACGCGGTCGTCGCTATCATTCACAGTCCATCCTACTTCCTGGTACAGACAGTTTACCAACTTTCTCACATAAGTCTACAAAATGTAAAAAAGGGACTTACGAACTTTTTTAATTAATTTAAGACAGAAATTGAGAAGTCTTTAAACTAATTACGAAATCAAGAACTCCTTTAATTAATTTATAATGGAATATCGATTACCTTGAACTTCGACGAGAAATCAGTGGAGGAAAGCAGAGTGTCGATGTCAGATAATTTGGAAGAAGCTACGCTCCATGGCAAAGCGTGCTTCTCGAGGGGAAGGTACACTGTCATATTCATCGCTACGCCATAATCAAGCTCTCCCGCACTTGCTAAACTAAACGCATCTTCCAGAAGGTGCAGTCTATTCGCTACAGACAGCGTCTACAGACAAAATACACATACATATGTAGAATAAATTTAAATATTAACTTGATNACAGAAAGATAATAACCATAATAGTAAACGAGATTGCGAATGTCAGGATGCGGCCGGATGTCATTAGGATCTCGGATCCAGCTTTTAAATATTCTCCCTGCCTCTGCTAAACATTCCTCGTGTTCCACGCTGCACGCCAGACTCAGAATCGTTGTACGAAGTTTCCTGAATCCAAATAAAGTATACAAATAATAATGAATAATCCTCTGAATGGATAAAATTGTTACTTACAGGAAAACGCGGTCGTCGCTATCATTCACAGTCCATCCTACTTCCTGGTACAGACAGTTTACCAACTTTCTCACATAAGTCTACAAAATGTAAAAAAGGGACTTACGAACTTTTTTAATTAATTTAAGACAGAAATTGAGAAGTCTTTAAACTAATTACGAAATCAAGAACTCCTTTAATTAATTTATAATGGAATATCGATTACCTTGAACTTCGACGAGAAATCAGTGGAGGAAAGCAGAGTGTCGATGTCAGATAATTTGGAAGAAGCTACGCTCCATGGCAAAGCGTGCTTCTCGAGGGGAAGGTACACTGTCATATTCATCGCTACGCCATAATCAAGCTCTCCCGCACTTGCTAAACTAAACGCATCTTCCAGAAGGTGCAGTCTATTCGCTACAGACAGCGTCTACAGACAAAATACACATACATATGTAGAATAAATTTAAATATTAACTTGATAGAGAAAGAATTTAGTACAATTTTACCTTGTGCTGATTTCGGAGAAGATTATCGAGAGTCTTCCATTCGGCTGGCTCGTAATTAACGCGATAGTATCCCACCTCGTCCGCGTTGAATTTAATCCAGTCAACAGGTTCTTTCAATTCGATCACCACTGTTTCCATATTTAATAATTAAATTCTAATATTAATAATTATTAAACTGTCACAAGCAAAATAATACTCACACTCTTTGGCATTTTTGTCGAACCATACCAGCGCAGGTTTGGACATTTTGTTTGTGATATAAGTGATGGGAATGGTCCATTTGTACCTTGAAATCGAAACAAACAAGGTAATTATTATAACTAAATACGGAGCAAATTAATAAACTATTTATCGAATAGTTACCCATATTCGGATTCGGAAGGGTCGTAGTTGGCATCGGGATCTGCCAGGAATCGTTTCTGCGTTAAAACATATTTATTGTCAGTCTTCTTGACGTTCACCACGGGGAACCCTTTCTGCCTGGTCCACGTGTCCATGATCTCTGTCACGTTCAATTTCGGCGAGGCGTCTTGCAATATTTTGAACAGATCGGAAGTTTCCGCGTTGTGGTACATGAATTTATTCAAGTAAGTAGTGATAGCGCCGTAGAAAGCCTCGGAACCGATGAAGTTCTCCATCATTCGAATAACCGACGAGCCCTGAGGAACGAAGCAACGATCTAATGAGTTATTATCATTTCATCATTTTAGTACATAATCATTTCTTGCTGAGTAATTTTCAACATGAATTTCATGACATCATACTTATTTTTAATAATGCAAAACGAGAGATTATCAAATTACCTTCTTGTACGATATCTCATCGAATATCGCAGTTATCTCGTCAGGATTACTGACGGTTTGGACGATTGGATGGGAGCTAAGTTTGGCGTCGGTCACGAAAACGGAGTGCATTTGTTCGATTAAAAATAAGTCCATCTATAAAAGATAAAATATAACTAATAATTCGATCGTCAAGCGACGATCTTTTAATTTGAAGTTGAAAACCAACCAGGCCCCAGTCAGGTAGCACTCCGTCGGCGCTCTTGTATTGCATGAAAGAGGCGAACCCTTCGTTTAACCATAAATCGTTCCACCAGGCCAAAGTGACTAAAGAAACGTGTCGAAAAATAAATTGAATGGCTTCTTGTAGTAGAGAGTTAAAACTTATGGTCGTGTACGGTACTTGGTAATAATAGCAATTGTGAAACGCCGAGGTTGCGGCCTTCAACAAGTGGATCGTATAATACTTGAGAAAAGGAGTTAAAATGTCTTGACTCTTAGAAATGACAATGAAGAAAAAGAAGCTTTACCGTTAGAGGTTTAAGCCACAACAAACACGTGTTATTTTACTGGCGTCTCCATTTCTATTCTTGCGGTTCCTCACACTTTTAACAAAAGAAGTCCTGGGTTTGCAGAGTGTCATCACGACTTCTATTGTTAAAAGTGTGAAGGTCAGCAACCCCGCAGTTTTACAAGAATTTCTACAATCCTCGGTTATATTACACTTACCTAAGTTTCCGAACCACATGTGGGCAAACTCGTGGCTGACAACAGTGACAACATCGTAAGCTTGCGTGGTCGAGCTGGTCTTCTTGTCATACAGCAACCTCGCCTCTCTATACGTAACGAGGCCCCAGTTCTCCATCGCGCCCGATACAAAATCTGGTATCGCCGCCATATCTGCAAAATATTAAATACAAACTTCTAAACTGATCTTCTTAAATAATTTATTATCCACTAAAACGTCGAAATTTACCGAGTTTTGGTAAAGGATAATCGATCCTGAAGAGATTTATGTAGTACTCGAGGATCTTCACGCCCATCTCAAGTGCGAACATGCCCTTCTGGTGTTGGGCTCTTGTCGCGTAAACGGAAACTGGAAACTTACGCCCGTTGAGACCATTAGCAGGTTTTGTCAGAGCGATGAAATCGCTGACTATGAAGCAGGTCAAATACGTTGACATCGGGACGCTCTTCGCGAACGTCACCGTCGTCAATCCCTGCGATGGCTTGTTCATTTCTATATGCTTAAGAAACGTAGTGAATGAGTACTTGGCAAATTCAAATATGAACATGTTTAAAAGTGGTTTGTACCTCGATGTTCATGTTAGACAAAGCATTGTAGGAGTCGCTATTAGGGTGCACTAGCTTCACCGTGTATTCGGCTTTAAACGCCGGCTCGTCGAAACAGGGGAAGCCTCTTCTTGCGTACGTCGGCTCGAATTTTGACGTCGCGATAACTCTGCAAATTCAAATTAATACCATTGGAGGAATTAAAGGGCACTTAAAGTTTTAGAAGTCCAATCTTAAAGCAATTAGCATTTGAAATTTTTCCCATTTTAAGTCAATGGAAATTAAAGTATAATTTGCAATAATCTATACATAAATTTTGACACGATTTTTCAAAGGATATACTTAATTTCTCTTTATACATTTTCAGGGTTCCATTAATGTAATACCGAAAAAATTGCTGTTCTTTATTTTTATATTCAAGGACTCATGCAATCTTGCGCAAGTTAAACTCAAATGACTGAAGAACCTATTAATTGTTTTCTCTTTTTAAATAAACTGCATGCTCACTTGGTTTTATTCTGTTCATCCTTATATTTACTCGAATAAAAGCCGACGATCTTGTCCGGCTGCAGCGCCCCGTTGAATTCAAGGCTGAGGTTGTACAAACCGACGTGGAGCTCGTTCTTGGTGGGCACCACGAACATTTCATGCTTCGGTACCTGTATAATATCGAGCAGGTCGAACTCGAAGTTCTCCTCGCGGTCGTACGTGTTCAACGAGGCCGCGGTGATGTTCAGATCCTTTTGATGAAGCGCTATGTAACTCCGTTTGTCGGCGACATCGATCAGAATCGTCACTTTACCTTGGAACGTCCCCTTTTCCAGGTCCGGGTGCAGGTAGACGTCGTAATGGAGCGGTTTAACCTCCTTCGGCAGTCGAAACGACAGATCGGGAATCGGTCCAGGAGTCATGCTCGCTTGCGCTGAAAACGAAACCGATTTATCTGACAAATCGTTCCACTACAAACTTAATTCATAAAAAAGCGATCGATAAAATCCCTTAAATAGTTTCTTAATAAACAATTCGTACTCTTTTATAAAAAAAAAAAAAAATCGACAGATCTAATAATTTACTTTTGAATGAATGAAACACTTGACGGGATGTACAGTGGTTATTCAATTTGTTTTTTGAAGCTTTACAATCTTGAAATTAGAGAACTGTCCACGTACGATCAACAACTATAAATAAATGTTCTCATCGTGTATCATGTACTGATAAAGAGTAATCCGATAAGAGGAGACAGGTACCAGTGTATAATCGACGGCACGTGATCTTGCGACGGAAACCGGTCACGAAATATATACTGCGCTGTGTAAACGAGTAGAATTTCAATCCCAACGCCATTTGCGGGTTACAGAATTAATTCTACTTTCGTAGCGTTGGCTAAGGCGAATTTAGAATTGTCTTTCC
>SMSR01014260.1:55635-71928 GCA_019453355.1 Ceratina japonica
GGGCTTTTAAATGGCTTAGTTTACTATGTAATGTGTAACAAACAATTAAAATAAATTACTATTCGTCAAAATCTCGAAGAAAAAAGAAAAGATCATGATGTTAAACTTTTTTGTTAGAGGCTCTAGCAAAAATTTGAAACATCCCGTTTGTAGATCTAAAAGTGTTATATGAATGTATAAAGTTTTATAAAAATCCATGAAACCATCAAAGAGTTAGACATATCGAAACATGTAAAAATTCTTCAATTTGTCCCAGTCGTAGATTGAAAGTCGTGAAGAACTGCGATTTTTTCAATTTCTAATCGCTTATAACGCATAGCAATATTGATCGACTTTTACGAAACTTTGTACATGCATGTAACTTACTTAGATCTGCAAACGAGACACTTCGAATTTTTATTACAGACCCTAATAAAAAAGTCAAAAACCATGTTCTTTACTATTTTCCTCGCGATTTCAATGAATACCAAGTTTTTTAAATTTTTTGTTACACATTCTATAGTAAATTAAGGTCTCTAAAATTCCACAGAAGATAAAGTTCTTTAATGCAATACTAAAAATCTTATACCGTTTCAAAATGTGTCCGAATATTAACGGAAGTCACTGTATATATTTAGACTTATAGAATATATGTTTCATTCTTTATAGAATATATATTTGCTCGTTCACCTCTTTTGCCAAAGGACGATTGGATCCGCTTCCAAATCGCTCATGTCAATGGTGGCGCCTTTCTTCATCACGTCCGGATGCTTTCGGACGAGCAACCAGCCCATATGGGAGAAGAAGAATCCTCGTTGCGCGTTGTGAGGGTCAGCGTTAGTGTCCGTGAACTTGTGATGGACTCTATGATCTCTTACCCACTCGTAGATGTGATTCTAATGATCAAGGATAACGTGAAAGTAACGGTGAGTTGCAGAAGCTGGGAGCGTTGAAAGCTGGTACTCACCTGGAAGGCGACCGTTTGGCAGAGCATCAGGCAGAACCGCAACGGCCATCTCGCCTTGTACGATCTATGGGCCCACAATCTGTGGGCTCCGGCTGTGACGCCCATCGCGGCTACTGCCATCATAGCAATTACTAGAAATATTTCAATGAATATCAGTAACGGCTTTGGATTAATGCTTTTTGTAGAGACTGCGGATTTTCTCGATAGACTTCTTGTTTAAAATCCGCAATCACTTAGCTGCCAATTCAATAATATGATTAAAAAATGCAAGAGATAAATGTGGTTTTCTATCTTCTAAACCGTTAATTGAATACTCCATTCAGCTGTCAATACAAGAGAGATACGTAGGAGATTTCTAGCCGCGAGGAAAGCGGAGTGTCTTCGGTGATCAACGTGCGGAACACATGTACATATGTACCATAATAGAGGATTGGAACGCGATTGAGTATCTTCGGTCCTGGATAAACGGTGACCCGGCCGTCCGGGTATCGTAATTTCAAAAACGGTGCCGTTCATTTTACGATTTCTACCATCAGCTTTTTTCCCCCGTCGCGTTCGACCCAGTTACGCGCCGCTGACATTAATAACCATAATCGTATCGCATGCGAACACTGCGAACGGCCGTCGGGAGAGGAAGACCGAGTAGTGAATCGCGGATGATCATCACTTTCGAATCTGTCTGCAGAGGTACGTGATGTACGACGCCATAGTGCCAGTACGGGACTTGTATGATTTTTTATATAAATAGGAAAGTCCTGTTAGTATGATTGAGGTTGTATGAACCGTGAAATCTCTACCGAAAGTTTAAGAAATCTAACAAAACAAATGTGTCGTATATTTTAAACAATAAACTTTTAGAAAAAATGATATTTACGAAGGAGTTCTTTTAAATCACAGGAAATTTTTATCAATGGCTCCAAGTATATTATTGTACAATGTTCTAATGACAAAACGAATGTTTATGTGAAATAAATCTATCAAACGACTACAGATAGTTTCATTAAAGTAGAATAATAAGTATATTTCAGCGAAACAATAACTACGCTTTCCAAATAGCCTGGTTTCATTAAATCTATAAAATGACTCATCAAATGAACTTACTCCATAGGAAGGTGAAGAAATGAGCTCCGTTAAAGACAAGATACAATCCATAAATCGCTCCGAGGTGGATGTACGCGAATGCAAACACATTCCTCCAAACGATCTGCAATCGGTAGTTGTCTTTGGGCGAGGATGATTTTTGGACCGGCGTCGTTTGGTTATTTTCCTTCTCCGTACTCGACTTCTCTTTATGTGCATTCTGCTGCGAGGCCTCCAAGAACAGAGTCGCCGAATTACCAAATAGGTTCGGCGCCATTTCTGACAACAATCTATAACAAATAATCGATACATTTTCGTTATCACCATTTCCGTTAATTAGTCGTAAGCACGTAAAATTGAATGGCATAAACGTATGTTTTACACTATTTTTAAGCATACACTCTGCAAGTTGCATAAGAGATAAAGAAAGACAAAATAGCATAAGTCAATAAATTGATAAATGTATATCAAAATTTATATTCGCTGCCTTTAAATTTTCTATAAATATCGGCACGAACTTTCCGAGCAACTATAATTATATTATAACTATAAGTATATTAACATTCCGAGAAAAATGACCACGATATGAAAAAACTAGGATTCTGACGGCTGATGATACGTAACGAGCGAAGGGACATCAATGATCGCTTGTGAAAGGCCCATAACTGGTTACGTTTGGAAGATGTCTTCGAGATCGGGACCCAGTGACCTAGTAATAAATACTTTCAGTAAACGCAAAATCGCCCGTTCCACTTGCGGCTTGACGTTTTTCGACTCCCGGAAGTCCTCGATTGATCATACGTCCCGTCGCCCTGGCCTTTTGTGCTTCGAAAACACGTGCCGTTCGAGAGCTGTGTACATACAGCTTTCGAACGGACAGTTCCCTTTCACTATAAACACGAATTTCGTTTAGCGAAATTTCTATCTTATCACAAAATTGCCTTTCAGATCATTTCTGTACTCCTTTTATAGTTCTCCTCTTCTGAAGAGATTTATTATTACACTTCTTGTGAAAATGCGTGATTTCTAGAAAAAATAAAGTATTATTCCTTATATCATAAATGTCTGTAAACTTCAGTACTGCTGGACGAAGAGATTTTCACATAAATCCAAAAATGGCACGGGCTAAATACTCGCGTCAGCTGCTTCTCGAGCTCTAACGATTATTTGACGACTATTAAAAGTATGAAAACAGAAAGTGGTAAGTCTTTTCTATCTATTGATTAAAAAATCAACTTTCTTACTCTCTCTGTTTTCATGTAACACATCTCATTATCTTAAATATTATGCATATTTACAAACACCGCTATTTTTTGGAAATGGCACATGACAGAACAATTCTGCTTTCGGATTTGTTTCCGGCATGAACAATTCTATAACATTTATGTGGATATTGCAAGAAACGTCTGGTGTACAGTTTTATCGATAATCGTTCAGCGTTCATGATCTAATAAATAGTCTAAGAAATAACTTTAATTTATTTTTCAAAGATATAACCGGTTCGTAAATAATTATCCATCGTTTTCTAAACAGGATCTTGATGACTTTTAAAGGATTGATAATGAAAAAAGATTAACAACTCTTAATACAGAATAATTACTTAACGTCGTAAACTAATAAGCTAATTAGAATGAGACGGTAAAGATAAACGCTCTAGTAAGGATAAATAATAAGCAGATAAAAATACTACAGTAAGGATAAATAATAAATAGATACGGAAAGTGTACGTGATAGAGCGTTTCTGCTTCCGGTTCTTCGCCTAAGAAACTCTATTAGATTCACGTGATGAATAAATTGTGAACAAGTACGTTAAGGATTTAAATAATTACCGATTAGCCGGCGAGACCTTGCGCCTTCTAGTAAAAGTGTTCCGCGTCAGGATTCGAAACGCGGAGACAGGGACAGGGAACGGTACGCGCTGCGCGTACGCCGTAGGAGAAAGGGGCCCGAGAGGAGATGAAGGGGACGCGAGAACTAGGAAGAAGCGAAGATTCGTGCTGGAGAACAGGTTCCCCGTAAAAGAGGTCAATGACGCGTTTGAGGTCATTACCAATTAACCGCCACGCTCTACTCCGCCTATTCAATCGTTTTCTCTACCATCTCATCCTGCCATAACATTAGCCATTATCAACGGGCCGTATGATAATGAGAACTGGGAGAAGAAGAAAGGAGGAGACGCTTTCGACGGAGGAACGCCAGTAACGAGATCACCGTCGATCACGTGCAACGTGAAACCTCGCTCGCTTTTGTCGGGAACTGTTCTTTTGCCTCGTTAAACATGCAGAAGAAAATGGCTGTACCGGTTGACGGAAGACCCAACGACACCTACTGATTTTTTTAGGTCAACCGATCAAGTTTAGTGGTTTTTGTGTCGAGAGCAAGGAATGCTTTTAAGACACATGTTTGCCTGGAGATATTGGAGAAACGTTGCTCGGGTCATGGTTGGGAGAATCCTTTAACTTCGTTTCGAGTGGATCGAAAGATTGGCCTTGGAATGGGACCACGACTTTTTTATGACGTTTACAGGTCGTGGAAAATTAAATCTATCGAATCTTTCAAAAGATCAGATTTAAGATTTTACTCAGGGTTGTATGAACAACGAAATTTTAAAAAATTACAAGGCAATGAAGTTTTAACTAGAACATTAATAAAACACTGTGCAAAATTTTGTAAGTTCTGCCAACTAATTAAAAAAGTTATTAAGCATTTGTAAAAAAAACAATGACAGAATTTCAAGGATATTATATATGCAATAAAAAGTCACAAATAGTCCAGTAAAAAGTTCTTCTAAAAGTTAGCTTACACTATTGGCAGAGATCTTACGGCTCGTGGAACCTTGAAGAAAGTGCACAGAGTAAACGTAATTTGTTAATGAGGAAATCGACTGAGTATCACCGCATCGAACATACATTTCGATCGGTAAATTTGATTTAAGTGGAAAGGTATAGATATGTTACTAGGATTAAGATCATGTCTTAATGGAAATGTAGTATTCAGGCCAACGAAACCTGTTCGTAATCGGCGTGGAGTCATGAAACTTGAGTGAACGTGCTGTGTACCCAATAAACGATCGCCTCGTTCCCAGAATATGGAGTTTAGCACGCTATATTATCGGCTAATCCGTTCATTATTATGTTTGAATTTCATCGATGATCAGCGCCATTAAAAGCCGTTCCCTTTTTCGTTCTGTTGGAGCGATTTCCCAACCGCGTTACGAGCATCATTCACGTTTATTGCGAATGTAGGTTTGTTTTAATTTTCGACGGTGGTGCCGGACGTGGAATGCAACGTCTCGTTTCGAAAGGGCGGACGTCAGCGTGCTTTTAGCCTAGATGGCAAAATTGCCGGTGTACGATAATGGAAGACTTGTGTAAAAAAAAACTGCAAGGTTGATAAGGCTAACTACGCCGATACTATGAAGAATTCGTGTCGAGCAAGGAAAAAACCGAAGCTTATATAAATTTAAACGTTTTCCAATCTTATCGAAAGTCCTAGAAAAACGATTTATGCAGCACGAAACGAGAGCATGCGAATGTCTTCTCGTCTCCTATTGAGACAATTTTGCAACCCTGACGTAATCGTTGTATAAAATAAGACGCGGTCATAATTATAGCAATCCTCCGCACAAAGAAACGAACGCTCGCTGTTTAATTGGTTCACAGAAATCAGAAAGGGAAGAGTGTAGAATGCATAGTTTGTGAAGGATGTTTGCCCTTCGAAAGATGAATTTTTTAGGAAAAAAAGTACGTGCATTTTATAGAACATGTTATCGAAGTAAAATGTCCTTCTATGTTCATAGATACTAAACTAAGTACAAACGCAATAATACTATGAATTACTATATAATTAACTGATATCAAATGGCTTTCGTTAAGTAGTAAAAATAATTATATTTTGACGAAAGATAACAATTGTTCATAGCGATAAATTGTATTATTATCGGCAGTTAATCGAGAGGTCGAATGGAAACGAAGCCAGTGAAAACGATCGTGAATTGTCACGCTTCGTGATCCATCGTTGCGGATCTCCGCGGGATGATTCAATTCTACTCTAGTAAGCAGAGTTGCTGAGGAAAGTGTGCCGAGAGACATTCTGGATCGAAACTCTCGACCCTCCCTAATAAAATACTTGAAGCTTTGAAAACTACAGACTCGTAATCAAATATCCAATATAAAATTAAATTTTTTATTTCTAATTTTGAATTGATTAGAAACGATTTGATTACGAAACGCGACAGGACTGTGACACTTGTCTATATTTAGCTGTATTAGAGACTTTCCAGTTTCCCGTTTCTATTTTACTTCCTAGGCACTTGTCATCTTAGAAAATTGTATGATAGCCGAGGACGGAGAAGTGTTACGGTTTCTCAACAGCATCTGTTTATGTGCACGGTCATGGGATCTGAGGACGATAAGTGAACGGTATATCCGCGTGGAACACGTTACGTTCAATCGGAACCACCGATCCACTGATTGCTACTGTTACTCCGCACTGTAAGTGGCAGTTGGTAATCTATATAATGGCCACTCGGACAACCGAACCCTCAGGGACTATTATAATGCACCGTTTTAAGTTTAAGGAAAAGCGTCACGCTTTCTTATCTTTGTTTACAACGACAGGGATAATCTCTCATTCCAAAAATTACATCCTGTTTAATTACTAAAAATATTTTGCAGAACCAGAATTCTAATCACTCGAAAACGCTTGAGCATTTTCCTCAACGTTGCACAATCCTGAGATTCATGTTTAATTTGGAAATAAAATAAAACATATCAAAATTTCACTTCATATTTATAAAATTTTCGAGAATTGAAAAAGAAGTCACTTTATAGGAGAATTTCGTCAGATTTTTATTAATACGGAAAATCTGTTCATCTTAAAACTCAAATCACTTCTTAGATAAATGTAGAGATGTTACATTATTTATTTATTTATTTATTTAATTCCTATATCGGAAGACTCTAAGTATAAACGTTATGTGGAAGATCGACTTACGAGTGTCCGCGTTCGCCGAAACTGTATCCCCCGGGATTGTCAGGTATTACGGTATTTCACACGGGGATTTCACCAGATGATCCTCGGGATGCTCCGTACGGTTAGCGAGCTCACTACAGAATACGGAGATGCCAGAGCGTGCGTTCCACTTATCAAGTCCCCTCGCTGCTTCATAAAACCGCGTCGACGAAATCCCCCACACGTGACCACGTGCCCGGGATAGCGCCCCGTCTTTCCTGAAAGAAGCCACCAGCACTCGGTGTTCCGGTCACAAAAGACACCAAAGGTGAACGTAAATCCCCCGTACAATCGCGACATATCTAAATAACAGCCAGCAGTGATTAGGGCGCATGAACGATTAGAAAACGAAACCCATAAAATTGAACTGTCATACTTGTAAATAGGAATCGATTCGGGTTCGAGGTCTATGAACTCATTGTCGTCCGAACTATATTCTATCTATTTGTTTTTTTCTTTTTAGAATGGAAATTCGAAAGAGGAAGCACTCGAAGGTTACTTATTTCGTTTTGTCACTATCTTGACGAATAACGCGCAGAAGGACTGACGCAGCTTCCATAAGAAAAGCGGACGTCGGGGACCGTAAATAATTTTCAATTACATGTTTAATTACGTGTCAAAGTCCGGACGACACCTAGGCAATATTTTATTCACGTGCTCATTCAATGGCCGTTGTCCGCGTTTGTACGTACTATTTCTTGTCGAAACGCGCTGAATGTCACACCGGGGAGTCTGAAAAGAGTCTGCGATATATATTCATGCCGACGAATAATGGAAATTTTTTGCTGCTTATTTAAAATCGACAGTTTACCGCGAAAAGGACAATTTTTTGTCGCTCGTTACCGATTCTCACGTAAGCCAAGAAATTCAACAGCCCCTGACGTTTCAATACACGCAGGAGGCGTTTATATTCAGTTTAAAGTAATGATAAGCGAAAATGATTCCGAGACCTTGAATGGAAAATTTCAATGTAATATGTCAATAACAGTAATAATATGCGCCTACAAATTTATTAACGTTCAATAGAAACAAAAGGATTCGCCAGAATGTATAATATCCGCGATTGATTGTTCGTATTCCGATTGAGTGTGAGTCAACCGATCGGAGCATTAGAATTCCGGTCGATTTCGTTCTATTTTTGACCCAATTTTAATAGACAGCCTTTCCTGTCTCCCGAGGCCAGGTAGCCCCACTTCCCACAAACATCCTGCGCATCTGCAAATATAAAATTTCGACGGACGTGACACTCGCCTCGGTTGGAGGAAGTGAGAGCAAAAAATTTCTGAGCACGTCTATTCAAATTCACGTAATTATAAAAAACAAATCGTTAGCTTCACCTTAACTATCACCACTTTCTGATTACCGATTCTAATAGTTTTTTCCTAAGGGCGTGCGTAAAATTCGACTTTACACGCGCGTTTGCGTGCGTAAAATACTACATTATCGCATGCATTCACTTATCGTGCGTAAAATAAATTTAGCGTGCATAAAATATATTTTGCGTGCGTAAAATGAATTGTGAAATTGCATTCTGTTGTTTTCTGTTGGGCAACTTAGTTCAAATAAGTTATCTGTCACACGCAAAAGTATAACCGCAAATCATATAATACAAGTAAGTACAAATATTATGTTCTACACATTCTTATGAAAATATATTTAACTTTTTTATTTTGATTTTGATTTTTTTATAGCAATGATATCTGATACTGATAAGTCAGATCATGATTGAAGAAGTGAAAGCTATTGAATGATACTAATAATGTATTATACATTTTTTTATGTTTGTTTTTCTTTCAGGGGGGCTTCGCCCCCCTGGACCCCGTTCGCTGCGTCTTGCTGCTCCGCATTGAATTTTACGAACTCGTTAGGAAAAATAGTATACGCCACTCGTTACGTAATGTACTATTCTATTAAATATGCACATGACAAAAGAACCTACTGCAAGACAAAAGCGGATGGCCTATAATTAAGAAACCAGATCGAAAGGTTAAAAACCGGATGTACGAACGTTTTTGTAACTTCCGCGCCTTATCCGCAAATGTGTAATATTCGACACATACACGGTTAAAAATATCAATTAATGAATTTTGAAGAAAGTTAATGTACCGTTCATGAAAAGTTCCGCGTTCCGCAATGAATATTTCATAAAATTTTGCATTAAACTTAATAAAAACATACATAAATATTGCATTTTCATCATCAAATCCAATGAAAAATTTTTAACACTGTAAGTAAATTGGTCGATATCCGACGTTAAATACATTTTTACTATTTAGAGGGATTCAAACTTATTTAGGATTAGGATTGGAGTTAGGATAAGACAGGAAATAAATTCGACGGTCCTTACGTGGTCCATTGTTGCAAGGACGTTCGAGAATAGGATGCTTATGGTAGCAATGACTATGAACACCGGTCGATATTTAAGCACAAATTAACTAGCTATTAATAAGCAAAAAGGATAAAACATGTGTCATCGAGAGCCAGGCGGTCTTAATTACATATTATTCATCTCTCATAGGGACGGGTATTATTAGAAGTTATTGACATATTTGTAAAACGTAGCAACTAATCATAATTGTGTGTATATCAAGTATGATACATTGATTTTAAACTCAAAAATATTGAAACGAATATTAAACGCAAATGTTGATGCACAAATCAACATGGAGTTTCGATTAAACATGAGGCCAAAAGTGTATTAAGTAGAATATTCTGTCGAACAGCGTATGACAGTTTTATTTTAGGTGACAGACGGCTGGTTTTATCTATTTCCTTGGAACAGTCCGCGGACGGAGAAAAGTAAGCGGGCAAATGTTTGCCGGCGCAAACTTTCAGAGGATCAGCCGAGATTCCGGATAAATACGTGTTAAACTGGTCTGCAAGCGTGACTCTTAACACGTAACTCTTATCGATCCTGCGTACCTGGGGAATTTACACGATTACATTGTTCGTCAATATTTTACTTTGTAAAAATGTCGATTCAGACGGACGGTACATAAAACAATCAGTGTATCAACCAAAGTAACAAGATTCGAGATTAATCATTAAGCGGGTACTGGATAATAAATTAAATGCATAAGATTCAGCATAATTAAGAAAAAGTAATTTTTTTTATTGCCAAACTCCAAGCGCCGTGTGAAACAGTTTCTACTAATAATAGAAGCAAGTCTGTAATAAAGTGACATTATAAAAATATGCGAAACGTGAGAAATCGAAGTAAGTGGAGGCTGACAGTGAAGCGGGTATGACCTAGAATGCAAGGGGTCAGGCTATATACGAAGATAATAATTAATTGATAATGATTAATTGTAAGAGAATACAAAATAAAGGATCTAAGCGATGGTTATCTAAATTACCGATGTACGATATTTATAGGATAAATATCAGTGGCTCTAAAACTATTTATAAACCTAAACTGAAAGTAACTTTCAGACGACACTATAAAACAGAATTTATTACCTCCTCGAACGACTGGAATTGCGTTTACATTCAACTAGGTAATTAAGCAGATTTAAAAAAAGATGTATTTCCTCGTTTTCCATTTCGTTGTCGAACCTTAACCCTGACCTAAAATCATGCTGACCTACAATCTCGAACCTCCGGCAACGTTCCCAACCCGCTACACCTGAATATTTATCGGTAGGCGAAGAACAACAAAAGTACGCTCTCATCTTCGGGAAGTTCCGACGATCGGTCGCTCCAATTGTTGTTCAGCGAAGGATGAGAGAGGACGACGGGAACTTTCTCCAGTGATCGAATCTGGTAAAACCCGTTCCGCCGCGACGATGCGCGACGCGACGCTCCGGTGTCGTTCACCGAGACGGAACACTCGGCCGGGAGGAGGATGAAAAACGGAACGCGGAGCTTCGTGGAGAGGTTCCGTTCTGAGATCGAACGAAACCAGCCGGCTAGACTTTCGAGTTGGCCGCGGGCGATTATACGTTTCCTCTTGTCAAACGGTACCTACCGCCCGACCGTGTACAGTGAGAGTCAAGAATTAGTATGCGGAACTTTTCTTTTCCGAATCCTACGAGCGGACGTCTCGATATAAAACTCCTGTCAAAAACGAGAAGTCGCTCCACTGAGTCGGCCGTTATCTTTATTCTAACCCGGTTGCTTTTTATTGGACAACGATTTTTCGCGAGCGAATTGGAAAGTTGCAAATGCTTCTTGTTGCAGAGTTGTAATGTGTTATGACTTCGTTGAAGAATGTTGCAAGTAGCACAGTTCGAAACTTCTGTTCTGGAATTGAGTACTTATAGATTTTGCTATAAGAAATATATTTCCTTCATGAAAGTTCTTATCGACAATCGTGTAATAAAATTTATGCATAATGTAATTATTAGGGGAAACGAAGAGATCAAATAGGATAAGTTTAACTTAAGACTAGGTTAAGATAAGTTGAGAATTAGAGTGTGCACATAGCCAGGAGGAAAAGGTAACGATGTGTATGGAAGTCTGCCATCGCCAAAAGGCAACCCAGATAGACTTTTACGATCGTTGGTGTAGAGGTGTAGAAATGTAACGAGGTGTAGAAATTAATTGACCAAAAATTGCAAACAATTTGCAGAAAATTCAGTATAAATATATTTATACAAATTTTATATCATCTCGTGGGAACATTTCGTAATCATGCAGTGAACCAATACGTTTATAATACTTTTGATTACTATCTTTAAACAAACTGAGTGCAGTAGTCGGTAAAATCACCAATTTTCTGCATATTGTCTATCTGGAAAAGCAACTAACTAAATCAATTACTTAAATAATAAATTACTCTATGTCTTTCTCATTTTCGCACCTATCGTATGACTGACACCACACTTCTCTCTAATTTTCCTTAATGACGGACCTCAGTTCTACCTGTCTTCTCTAAGTCGCTCCATCTTCGATGAGGCTTGTCAAACAATCTGCAAACTAAAGAGTAATCTAACAACGGTGTGAAACAGCGAAGTAGCCAATAATCAACGTTTGTTGACAGTTTCACTTCCCTAACATTTACTCTCTATCGTAAACGTTCCTGACGAAACGCAAAACTGCAAACTACTGTTGTTTCTAAACTCGACTTTAATCAAATGTTCTGCACAACATGCATGAATTATTGCATTTGAATTTCTATTTTTCAATAAACACATTTAGATTCTTAATAACACGAGTTTAAACAATAAATGTGTACACATAAACGATACGTAAGAATGAGAAGCATCGACTGGCTATTAACATGTTTAACACGCCTGTAATTATCAGGTACAACGTGTATCGGTACGTGATGAACAAACTTTTGAACTATCTCCTTTAGGAAAGTGCACGGACGTGTGTAACCTCGGGCCTGCTTAATCGTCGTGAATTTTTCCTCGCCACAGATAACTTTCTCTCGAAACAATGCAGATAAAGATCACGTACCGATAGTTGCAGCGTGACTATCAGCGAGCTGCCCGATTATTTTCATTCAATTATCATACGCGACGGATCTGTACAATGTGACACAACAAGAGGCGAAAAAATTTGTTAAAGAAAACAAGCATTCTTTCATTTCCAGTGGACGTGCAGTTGTTCCTACCAAATATGTACGCTTAAATAATATTATTGATGGTACCTCGTTGCAGGGAAATCCAGTTTTAAATATTGTCCCACTGACTACGCCAGGTGAGGTTTGTTCGACCATCGTTCAAACATCGGACGGTTCACGGGACACAACGTTTGGCGTCGAATCGAGCACACAAATCACCCCCGTCGAGTTTCACCCCTTGTCACCAATGTTCTCGATGATCGACCGAACTACCATTATGGACTCGAAAACCGGGACAGCAATCGATGGACGAATCACTCCAATTTGCCTCGATATCACTCAAAACCAAGTTCCATGTAACTTCTCACTGGAAATAAAGTAAAAGTCGAAGAGACACACAGGCTTCATGGGTCGCGGTCGACGAAAGGAAGAGCGGCAGAGGCTTATTAGGATCGACAACGGACGTAACTGCGCTCTTTACGCCGGGGGTTGCGGCCATTAAACCATCCCCTAGCGCAACTGCGGTTCTCTACCTCCCTCGGCCTGCACTCTCTCCCTTCTCCCGGGCCTACCCAGCCACCCCTAGCTCCTCGCGTGCTGTCTGCCTGGACTACACCATCAGAGTGCATGCGCAATCGCCGCCGCCGGGAGAAACAGGATCACGGTTGCCTTCTGTGAGAAAAAATGCTTAACGAGAATCGCGGGGATCGTGTGAATCTTCGATTGATCCGGCCAGCCGCTGCCGCCATTCTCGGACGCGATGAGAACTACAGCTTCTCGTTGAATCTGCTGATAATATATTCTATGCAGCATATACAAAGTTACATCAAGTTATATTATATCAGACATATCATGGCTTATCAAGGCTAAAAGACGAATAATAAAGGAGTTCGAAGAATATTTTTAATACTTAACCTGATAACCTAACGAATGACCACGACCTATAGTTGCAAGACATAGGAGAAGAATATTGCAACTTGCTTGGTTACGCAAGCATTTTCTTAGCAACCTATGCAAGCATTTCTTGATCCAGAGCGGAAATGACACACTTAATTATTCTTTAATGTTTAAATAGACGTAGTTTCGTGTGAAAGTCATCTCCGTTTCGCACATATAATATGCTTATGAGTATGAACATTTCGTTCTCGTGGTAATTATACTTTGAAACAAAGCGAATTTTAACTTCATTCTACCTTTCAATCCATTTGAATCACGTCATTCATCATTTATCAGTCAATTGTACTCAAATATACTCGCGAATAATAAATACGCGTCAGGTTTTGCTTACGTATTATTTAGTGACAGAAATTCTAATTTCAGCCACGTTTAGGCGAACTTCAGAAGTTGTGTGTCACTGTATAATTCCACAAGCGCCGAGCTTATGCATCATCAGACAGGTTGGGGTAATCATTACATCCCTACGCAGGGACGTGGCCAACTTTGCTCGACTCAAATACTATTAAATCGTAGCAAAACCCGACATTTCACATTCTGAATAAATCTGACCTCGTTCAATATTCGTTTAAAGAGAGATAATTAAATTGGGAGGGTAAGAGGGCAATGAGAATTGTTGACCGCTCGAGTTCGTTTGTCATGAGTCACCTTCACGTGGTCCGACTTAGCTTGATATCATTTCCAAAGTCCAATTTTTGGAAATGGTGTCAAGTAGGGAATTACAATGTACTTAAAAGTGTCTATATCTCGAATTATATGTATATTAATCTACTACCACTAAAGAGAATTTATATGTGCGTCTGTATGTATGTGCGTCGTGTCTATCCGTTTTACAACCCGTCAGGTGCTCTTAGCTGACGAGTCACGAAGAAGCTAATCTTTCTGATTAATATAGTGATTCAATTTCACTGGANTTTTCTTTCAAGACAGACTCAGACATTAATTAATAAATTATTGGAAATAAATCTTGACATTTATATTTCTTTGACCGAATGTTGATCTTGGAGATAAGGGGTTGAAATCATTCCTNGGATCTGTACAATGTGACACAACAAGAGGCGAAAAAATTTGTTAAAGAAAACAAGCATTCTTTCATTTCCAGTGGACGTGCAGTTGTTCCTACCAAATATGTACGCTTAAATAATATTATTGATGGTACCTCGTTGCAGGGAAATCCAGTTTTAAATATTGTCCCACTGACTACGCCAGGTGAGGTTTGTTCGACCATCGTTCAAACATCGGACGGTTCACGGGACACAACGTTTGGCGTCGAATCGAGCACACAAATCACCCCCGTCGAGTTTCACCCCTTGTCACCAATGTTCTCGATGATCGACCGAACTACCATTATGGACTCGAAAACCGGGACAGCAATCGATGGACGAATCACTCCAATTTGCCTCGATATCACTCAAAACCAAGTTCCATGTAACTTCTCACTGGAAATAAAGTAAAAGTCGAAGAGACACACAGGCTTCATGGGTCGCGGTCGACGAAAGGAAGAGCGGCAGAGGTTTATTAGGATCGACAACGGACGTAATTGCGCTCTTTACGCCGGGGGTTGCGGCCATTGAATCATCCCCTAGCGCAACTGCAGTTCTCTACCTCCCTCGGCCTGCACTCTCTCCCTTCTCCCGGGCCTACCCAGCCACCCCTAGCTCCTCGCGTGCTGTCTGCCTGGACTACACCATCAGAGTGCATGCGCAATCGCCGCCGCNAAACCATCCCCTAGCGCAACTGCGGTTCTCTACCTCCCTCGGCCTGCACTCTCTCCCTTCTCCCGGGCCTACCCAGCCACCCCTAGCTCCTCGCGTGCTGTCTGCCTGGACTACACCATCAGAGTGCATGCGCAATCGCCGCCGCCGGGAGAAACAGGATCACGGTTGCCTTCTGTGAGAAAAAATGCTTAACGAGAATCGCGGGGATCGTGTGAATCTTCGATTGATCCGGCCAGCCGCTGCCGCCATTCTCGGACGCGATGAGAACTACAGCTTCTCGTTGAATCTGCTGATAATATATTCTATGCAGCATATACAAAGTTACATCAAGTTATATTATATCAGACATATCATGGCTTATCAAGGCTAAAAGACGAATAATAAAGGAGTTCGAAGAATATTTTTAATACTTAACCTGATAACCTAACGAATGACCACGACCTATAGTTGCAAGACATAGGAGAAGAATATTGCAACTTGCTTGGTTACGCAAGCATTTTCTTAGCAACCTATGCAAGCATTTCTTGATCCAGAGCGGAAATGACACACTTAATTATTCTTTAATGTTTAAATAGACGTAGTTTCGTGTGAAAGTCATCTCCGTTTCGCACATATAATATGCTTATGAGTATGAACATTTCGTTCTCGTGGTAATTATACTTTGAAACAAAGCGAATTTTAACTTCATTCTACCTTTCAATCCATTTGAATCACGTCATTCATCATTTATCAGTCAATTGTACTCAAATATACTCGCGAATAATAAATACGCGTCAGGTTTTGCTTACGTATTATTTAGTGACAGAAATTCTAATTTCAGCCACGTTTAGGCGAACTTCAGAAGTTGTGTGTCACTGTATAATTCCACAAGCGCCGAGCTTATGCATCATCAGACAGGTTGGGGTAATCATTACATCCCTACGCAGGGACGTGGCCAANTCAATTGTACTCAAATATACTCGCGAATAATAAATACGCGTCAGGTTTTGCTTACGTATTATTTAGTGACAGAAATTCTAATTTCAGCCACGTTTAGGCGAACTTCAGAAGTTGTGTGTCACTGTATAATTCCA
>SMSR01014262.1:0-10020 GCA_019453355.1 Ceratina japonica
GTCTAGAGTTACGTGCGTATTCTTTTCCACGATCTTTTGCGAATTACCAAGGTTACTGATTCCGTTATCGTCGTGTATGGAAATTAAGCTCCAAAGGTTCTACACGTCAATTTGAAATTTAGTTTGGTTTCGAGCTGTCGTCATTCCTCGTTTTCAAATATTCTGACAAGCATATGTATACACTATTAATATAACAGTTAGTAACAAACTGTTATATATTATTCCAGGAAAATATTCTATGGCGGAAATAATTTACTAATTGTTTTAACAGAAATAATTAGAAGATCCTTGAAGAAGATGTTTCACACGTGTGAAAAACAAGAACTGAACGAAACTCAAAAAAACAAGCATCTAAATCGATACGGAGGAACTATAAGCCGCAGGCTAATTGCTTCGAGGAACGGCTGGGATTCCGCTTAAAGTGCACAAAGCGAGACGCATGATCTCATAATGTCACTTCTCTCACGCCCACTGACCAAAGTATTTAAAACGTCTTTCAAGTGACACAATTTGGAAAGTACTCTTCATTTCCAATATTACAATTCCGATCATCATTATTATTTCACATGGACGAACATCTTACGAGATGGACGAAATTAAGTATATGATTATATGTATATAAATTTAAATATATCTTGAAATTTATATACAATTTAATATATCTTAATATAAATATACAATTTAATATATCTTAATATAAATATAAATATAAATGTAAATATATCTTAAAATTTATATACAATCATATAAACAAAAATTTAAATTTACTGTCGATGTTAGACGCGATGACGTCTTCGTGCGAGTATTATATTCATTCGATTATCGATCTGACCGAAGCCTCGTAGTTCTATCGGCCTCCAGGAGCGTGAATTATTACGTGACTAGCGATATATGCATGGCTCGCGAATAATCGCGTGCATTGTTCGCAAACGTCATTCACGTGGCGCGATTATCAGACTTCCGTCTAACAAACCTGCGGTGGATCCCCCCCAGGCTAATAAAATGACTTCCGATAACAGCCAGAACAAATTTGCTCTGTCAAGCTTTAATAAACCGTGAATGGGTGGACACTTTCTCTAAGTGTACAAATGTAGACTTTCCTAACTCAATTAACAAAGAGAATAAATGCACCCAAATGAAAACAAAGAGAAAACGACTTCTGACAAGAAAATCAATTCACTTTGTCCATAAAAAGCTTTAATAAGCTGTGAATACGTGAGCAATTTCTTGATACAGGTATGAATTTTCCTAACTCAGTTAACAAGGAGCTGCACCTAAATAATGCATTAAAAAACAACAAGGAATGCTACTCTGGCTAACAAAAGAGAAACAGACGTATGTGTGTGTGTTTAGGATGAAGTATTTAGGGCTATCTTTCGTCTCTGCTTCAGAGCACGTAGGCTAATGCTCCACCTTTCAATATTGCGCGATAAACAAAAGCCAGTTGCAACACAGAGCCTCTCCCGTTGCATATCAAAGCAGCTTCGACGTGTCGTCCTTCGGCCAGCCGCGTCGCGTTTGATCTTGACTCGCACCACTTGCGATTGCTTTAGGATCGTTTCTGTGGCATCGTGTCACTGAACACACAGTACATACAACCGACTGACAGAACTGACTGCAACTCCGATATTCATTTACAAAATGTCAAAAAAACATTCGGTTCCCATTCTTCATATTTTAATCATTGTTTTTACTACATTTTTTAGTATTTCGTTTCTGCGTACATTTTGTGTACTGGCATTAATAAAAAAAAGTACGTGGAAGAGTTGAGATCAGACATTTTTAAAGGAACTGGTGCAAAGGAAGCCCGGGGGACTGAAAATTAATAAAGAGGAGGCTAGCCAGAGCGTGAAGTTTCCAAGGGAAAAAAAGCGAACGTCCTCGTAGCCGTGGCGGCGTGGAAATGGAAATCACAATACCAGCAGCTGCCTTTCTAGGCAGCCGGGGCGTTCGTCCCAGCGAACGGTGCGCGGAGGTTTCATTCAAATCGAACCGCGACGTAACACATTTTCTCGTCGAACGCGCGACGCGCGTATAATAGCGGACGAGAGACACGGCCGGGCAGCAACCGGGGCTCGTAAACAACGAGCCAACGGTGTATCAAAGCAAGCAACGTGCTCGCTCACTATGCCGGGGCATTGTGAAAAGCTAAACCACCTCTGCGCGCTCGCAGTCTCTCGCTCACACGCGCGACGCGACCGGCTTGGGTATATCCGCCGTTCTGTAAAATAATCCTGGGACTCGCGTTGAATAACGTTGGCTCGCGTTGCAAAATTTGACACTTCCCTGACGAGGAGATCGTCGTTCTGTCCTCTGCAAAAATTTCATCGAGTTTCTTTTATTCCGTCCGCGATACGACGACGCAGTCGTTATCGCAACATGACGAAGGAAATAGACGATTCAATCCTCCATTGCCTGAATGAATTATTGTCATTCATAAATTTTAATGCGCGTTCGTATTACTCCGTGGCATTGAATAAAAACTGATGTAAAGTCGAGTACTTGTTACGAATCGAGAGGAAAAATAAAAAAAAAGAGAATGCAATCGGGATCGGATTCTACGACGTCGTCATCATCGAGAAAGCTGGATGTTGGAGAAATTCAACGGTAATTAGGCGAGTTACCTACGTCGCACAAAGAGTAGCAACGTACTACGTCCCACCGTGTCTCGGCCGGCACAATGGAATCTCACGCATGACGACCATTTTATTTATTAGCATGCCTTCCCGTCGTCGTTCGTTTATCTCGCAGTACCTCTCTCCTGCCGGGCTGTCGCATGAAAATACCTTCAGACATTTCTCGCGTTCCTCGACGCATGTTAACGAGTTCGTTCGAAACACTTTTATCAAAATTCGCGAGAATCGAGAATTGACAGCGTGGAAGAATTTGGTTTGAGTTTGCTGCAAAAATGGTAGATTTAGAGCTGCTGCTTTTCTAATTAACGGATGGTATTTGGTAAGGGAGATAACGATAAAGACGGTGATTAGCTCTACACAGCCGGAGCTAGAGGTTAATTGCAGTGAGTACGGCGAAGTCTGATCACGGAGCCTGCAGTTTCATTACTCTTGTGGTCACCCGTTCCAGAGGTTCCTTATTTAATACTAACTAGAAGCCTCTATTATCCCTCATACAATGAATAAATATCATATAAACGAATTACGTGAATTTATGCATTTATAAATTAATTCTATCTGTGTGTGATATAAAAAATTTTTGCACGAAAGAAATGTGGATTTAAAACTCATTTTCATGGGTGTTTCGTTTTGTACGAAAGTCTAATTACAAAATGTGAACAATAGAACGTAAAGAAAGACTATTACAATGATTATTAAAACTATTATACCACGAATACGTATTACATAAAAACGGGAATTCGTGCATTTATGAATTAACTGTATATGTGCGTATCATATTTTGTGCGATTTTGTGCGAAAGTCTAATTACAAAACGCGAACAACAGAACCTGAAGAAAGAACGTAATATTCTATTATTCCCTTCGGTATTGTCCAATTATAATTCTGCGAGATACAAGATAGTGAAAAGTATTTTCCTTTACATTCGAGAAATTTCCTGAAGACTCTTTGTATCCAAGCTTTTCTCATCCTAAAAAAATGAACACAGCACTTCCAAACTTTTTATCCCGTTTTTAATTATCAGCGACCGCCCGAGGGTTAAATTGCATTACGTTCTTATTTTCTTAAACCAACTGCCCTCCTCCTGTATTCTATCCCCGGACTCGGGGAGGAACGAACCAAAACAACCCTATTCTTCCGCGGGAGGGCCTCCCCGAGTAAAACATCCCCGGCGATAAAAACTTGTTCCGAAAGTTCAGTGCACTCGCGTTATATACCGAAAGCTGACGCAGTCGGCCAACCCTCGACAGTTACGAGGAGGAAACTTGGCCGAACAACCTTCGAGAGCTCTCGAAAGTTCCCCGGCGGCGGAACGGTGGATCTCTAGCCGGGGTTCCCGGGTGAATAAAGGCGTAGCGGGCGGTTCTCTCCGCAGATGCCCACCCACAGTCATTGTCACCGGCGCGACGTCGTTAACGCGAGGAAGATTGATTCCGCAACGCGAATAAATACCTCGATCCATCCTAAATACCAGAAAAAGGTCACGTTCGCCGGATAAGATGGGTGAAGTCAAGCCTCTGGAACGAGGGACGCGCGGACCAGATGCGCCGGCCACGTCACCGTTTCGCGGATGCACCTACGTCTTCTCGTTACTTTCACGACTGCGGGGCTCGTTAGGTTACGCGAATACGGGCCGGCATGCCCGTTGCCTTATCCAGCTTTCCCGGGGTTCTTTGCCTCGGCAAAGAAGGCGAACGGGAAGTCGCCTCTTTGCGACGCTAAGCTGTCTACTTATAGAGCGACGTCTGCTTCTTCAGGTCCGTCAGAAGAAACGAGAGATTTTTAATTAATTAAAGGATCGAGAGAGGAGCGATTTCATTTGTTTACGCATCTCGCGTTTTGCAAATTTTTCCATTTTCTTGTGTGAAATGTCAACCTCGTCCTCGGGGAAATTATGAGCCGCGATGCCAACGGACTTGAAGACTAAAACATCTCGCCAATCCCCTGAGATTAGCTTCTTAAAAAGACGTACGAGTTCTTTCTTATACCGAATATATGTATGTACACGTGAATTTCTAGGATAATTCCATTGCGACGTCTGCTTTATTATTGCAGGAAATTCATTTGAAAAATATCAAGAATTTTCCTGTAATTTCGTTTGTCATTAATTTATTGTAAGCAAGACCGTTGTTTCATTATGCGAGTTTCTTTTGAAACCGCGAAGCAATTACTTTCGGCGATATTTTATCCCGGGCGAACTCAGCTTTTTCTTTTTCGCCTGTTTTATACTTACGAGAAAAACGAGAAGAGGAAAGGTGAATGGTAACCTCGAAGGGTCTCAAGGTGGAAACGCAGAACGGGACGAAATTGGGTCGCGAATCCTCGGTTAAACTCCGACCGGATCGAGCCAACAAATTACATAGCCCTCGCGGATATCGCCCGTTTCATCTGCTACGCAAACGCAACGCCGGAGCTAATGCACGAACCAAAGAAACCCGATAGTAAATTTCCAGCGAAATTTGCCTAGAAGCCTGGGGCCTGAAATTCGCGAATCTCGCAGAATTCCGCAGGAGAAAATATCTTCAAAGGTTCGGAACGCGATTCGTAGTTACGAGAGAACGTTAATTCGAAAGTGCTCCTCGCGGATTATCCAACAGCTCTCGGCGCGTTGTTTTCGAAATGGTAATCGCGCAGAGTAAACATCGTAACAAATCTATTCGTGGGTGGAACTCCGCCGAAGTTAACGATCCGGGGAAGAGAACGGTCAACACTTTTCACTATACTTATCTCGACTATCCACCGAAGAATGGTATCCATAATTTAAAAAATCCTGGACGGCGATTTTCGACGAGAGTTACGTTCGACAAGTCAATAAACATAGCCCGGCAGCGTGTTCGCCGTTACATAACAAAACATCGCGTTTCAGGGAAAAGAATGTGGCTTCAGAAATATGCGCATAGATATTTTTAGAAGTTTACACGGCGAGCTTCGCCGAGGTTATGAAAGAGTTAAAGCGCGGGCATAAGCAAGCAGGGAACTGGGAAATCGTTTTCCTCGTATCACGATTTCCACGTCCAGCGGGCGAGAAGAACAATTCATTACGCGGCGGTCTGAATTTGCACGCCGAGCCGGCGCCTTTACGCCGGCCGGGCGCCGGTCCGCGGATCGGTCGATTGCGTAACGCGGCGACGCGACGGACACGCGAAAAGGCCCCGTTCCGCGATTAACAAAGCGTCAACGATGCAATCGCGCGTCTATAATAGGACACGGAACACGGACTTATTCGCGGAGCACGCGACCGACTGGCCTGCGCGCCCACGGATTCCGTGGAAACGGCCGCGGTTTATCGGCCCGTGGCCCACTTGTCCGTCCCTATCGAGCCCAACACGCGCCGCCGTCCCCTTATCGCCGTCGCCCTGCCGTCGTACCCGGTGCGATAAACGACTCAAAGAGAGACGCCGAGTCAATTCATTAAAACGAGTGGTATAATAAAAATGTACAAGTTGTATTCGAATGTTTAAGATGTCAACTGGAGGGTGTAACAGTTTGAAAGGAGGCGTCGAAGAGGCAACGGGTTAACGAAGGAGGTTACAGAAAGAAGCGACTGTCTGCGTCGCGTTTTATAACACGCATCAAGCGTTCTGATCTAATTGGAGCAATGAGTATGTAGATTCGATGGCGCGTGAATCATCTGCTAACCGCGTCTCGCCGTCACTATTCCATGAACGATAAAAACACGATCGAGGTTTGAGGAGTACGTGCAACAAACAATTAGTCATTTTTTTATTAGTCGGTTTTCGCGGGGAATGTGGAAAATGGCGAAGAAATTCGTACCGCGCTGGAGGACGGGGGCGACCTCGGGCATCCGGCGATGTGGGACACTTGCATCGCCTTGTCGATAAGAATATACGCGAGCGGACCTTGACAGAGGCGACTCCTCCCACGAGTGACCAAGAGAACACGACCAGCAGGCAAGGTGTACGCGTGTGTCCATCTGTGCATTGCGACGCGGCCCGTGAGCCGCATACGTACGATTTCTCCCGATCCGTGCGCGAAGCTAATCCGATTCAAACGAATTTCCCAGATGCTCGACGCCGAGACGACGTTTCGACACTCCGTCGTCGCAACCGGGGCTGCTGGCGCAATCGGCTTGCGAAATAATATTGAATTAACCGAAGAAAGGGGTGCCTCGAGCTTAATCTCGATAATCGTTCGAATCCTTGTTTCGAATATCGATATACTGCCGCGTCGGTTTACTCGGAAGGTTCTCAGATATTTTAATATTTAATCGGCCGGATTTGCAATCCGCCTACGCGATGCAATAAACGAGAGGAAAAGGGATGAGGAAAAAAGTGGACAAGGACGGGGAAAAAAAGGAGTTGCGCGCGGAAAGTAACTGGCGGACAGTCGGCGACGGTTTGCCAATCATAACGAGATCGGTTATTGCTCGCTACTCGAATTTCCAGGTGCATACCACGCCCTGGTACGTGCTCGCGAACCTTGAAACGTCGGCGACATTCCTTTTACAGGGCTGAACTGGAGCGTTCCCGCATAAAACCGACGACGCTCGCGACGACAGGGCTGGCGAAATGTTCTCTAGTTAAACATTTTATCGCCCCTCCTCGGATAATAGTCGCCGACGGAAACGGCGCTGGTTGTTTTCACTGCCGCGAGAGAGAATGGAATATAAATGATATTTTGATACGCTTTTAAATGGTGCATTTACACACTCCGCGAAGGCGATGATTTATCAGCTTTAGTTCTTAGCCAGCTAACCAGATCTCATGACTTTTTAGCGGCTGACGGAGCTCTTATCCTTCAATTAATTAATTAATATCGCGTTTGGCTCGTACTTTCTGATTCCCACTTTTCCCCGATGACAAAAACTCTAATTCCGCAAATTGCAGGTTTGCCGCAGAAAAGGCGAAACCGCAGATGTTTTGCAGACCTACGATTCGAGACAAAAAGAAATTCCTTTCTCATTGGTAAAAAGCACGACGCATTTCTGCGAATAAAAATTGGCTAACTCCGACGTTTATTTCAAATGACCGTTGAGTTAATATTTATTGGATATGGGCCGTGCTTTGCATAAGTTCCAGAATTCTGCGCACCACTGACGTCAGTGGGTCAAATCTACTTAGAACTACGGTTATGTCACCGGGGACTAAGCTGCGCCGAGCACCGACGATACTCTCGTGTAGTCGAACACTTTACAAAACCTCGCAGCTTGATAGAATCAGTTGTAAACAAGAGTATTATCACGTAAGAAATAAGGAGACGTCTGAAAGTACATTGGAGTATAAACCTGTAATTACGAAACTATATAATATCGATCGCTCTTTCGATAGACGAATCAGTCGATCAATTAGAAAACTGGGGCGGATAAATTTACACCGAAACTTGCATTTTAGCATAATAAAATTAGTGCGTTGCAAGCGGTCGAGTTTAGCTCGTCGGTAACGAAATGAAACGGGGAACGAGACGGGTCGTGGCCGACGGGGGCTCTTCGGTGTCAGGCCGTACGTAGAACAGAAGAAAGTAGTTCGAACGCGTGCAACAGGGTCTCGGATCGAGGTCTTTCCTGCGGTGGTGCTCGATATTCGTCGCTCTTTAATTGGCCGCGGCGAACGATCGAGCGATCGAGCCGAGAGGGCACCGGAGGAGAGCTGTGTGTTTCGCCTCGCGCACCGTATTTAGACGGCCGATTAATTATGCGGCTCCTGCCGTAAACGGCGGTCACCTGTTTCGAGCGTGGAACGCTGGCTACGACACGGCCGCCTGTACGTCTCACTTCGCCGCGAGCCGAACGCTCTAAATCCTGCCTGCCTTAGGTGGTTCGCGCCCGCCGCGTGTATACTTGACACCGTGCCAGGAGACACCGTTCGGAAAAATTCGCCCGTAACTTTCTATGATTTCGAAGGTCAACGCCGCGCTTCCAAGGAATTCCGAGCCGTCGCGACGAACGGGACGTAGCGACGGACTTGAACAGACGAGGGCGCGATTTCCAACGTCGGGATAATTGACGAGGATCGAAATTAATTTCTCGACAAAACGCTCGCAATACAATCAACGGATTAACCTTTGCTCCGCGGCGTTATTCGCGATATTTAGGTGCACGACCTTTCCCCCAGGTAAAATCGAACTTGCAATACCGTTCGCCGAATTAACCTTTGCGCATTTATGACAGCAAAGTCTCNGTAGCGACGGACTTGAACAGACGAGGGCGCGATTTCCAACGTCGGGATAATTGACGAGGATCGAAATTAATTTCTCGACAAAACGCTCGCAATACAATCAACGGATTAACCTTTGCTCCGCGGTGTTATTCGCGATATTTAGGTGCACGACCTTTCCCCCAGGTAAAATCGAACTTGCAATACCGTTCGCCGAATTAACCTTTGCGCATTTATGACAGCAAAGTCTCCCGCTCGATCCGCCGTCGTTGTATTCTACGATACTTGTTCTCTACGCTCTTCACGCTCGAACTCTAATTTGCCTGTTGCTCAATCACGAATTCCCTTGCAACCGTGTAACTCAAAATTGCGGATTTCTGCTTATTAACATTGTTTCTCCATTCCTGNCCGCTCGATCCGCCGTCGTTGTATTCTACGATACTTGTTCTCTACGCTCTTCACGCTCGAACTCTAATTTGCCTGTTGCTCAATCACGAATTCCCTTGCAACCGTGTAACTCAAAATTGCGGATTTCTGCTTATTAACATTGTTTCTCCATTCCTGCAACCGGTCGACGTGTATCAACACCGAATGACTTGTGCAATTTTCTTAAGTGGTCTGCTTTCACGAGGCATCGGGATGACAAATATTTTATGAAACCATATGCGGCAATTTTCAAACATCCTTTCGTTTACCGTAATATTGCGCATTTCGAATAAAATTACTGCAATATTTGCCGAGGCGAGAGTGTTAATGAAAGAAAGAGATTTGATACGCTGAATTCGTCGGCTGGAAGCCGGCCAAACGGTGACAAAATTATCTCCAGGCCCGCGAGCTAGAACATCGACTACTAATCTCGCACCTGCGCTCCATGCGTGTACGATAATCGCCGCGCTATTATCTCACGCGTTCCATATCGCGCCGGCTCTTTTTACATAACGACGGCCGCAATGTGACGCACGGACACGTCAACGGCATCGCAACGCAGCGTCAGGCCGCCGGTTTTTTTTTCGCCGGTGAAATTAATCTCCGAAGCGATCGTTGAAACGTCGTTTCGCAAGTCACCGCCGGGTTACGAGCGGTCATTACGAGGCCATTGTGTTCCGAGGCCTCGCGTAAAACGTGCTCTTTTTCACTCCGATATCGACGTCGATTCCACGAAACGTCGATAAAATTTATCTACCTTCTTTTTTGACGAATAGGCCTGATAACACGAATTAAATATTTCAGAGCGTTGCACTGGAGAATGAAATATTTATACGATGCATAACGTC
>SMSR01014263.1:0-10630 GCA_019453355.1 Ceratina japonica
CCTTCTGGTGGACGAGAGTTCCTGGAGGAACGAGACGTTCCCGTATACATCCACGACTTTATGGACGGCCCCACCTGATTTATGGACGGTGCGAACCCACGTAAAATGTAAAAAGCGTCTCGCATGAACATCCCCCTGTCTCCAACCCCTCTTGTTGGGAATCGAGATTCGTTCGTCTATCTTTTTCATTAATAGAGGTCCCGTTTCTCAAGCTTCTATATTGAATCCCTTTTTGGAAACGGAGATTTTATAGTGAATTCGTGTTATTTTGTGTTGTACTCGATTTGGGTAATTTTATGACATAATTTGATGTATATAAATTGTTTTATATCGCATTCCTATAATTCTATGATGTATTCAATGAGAATGAGTTTCCATTTCTCTTCTTGTAACGGAGATTTCATAGTAAATTCGTGTTATTTTACGTTATACTCAATTTGTGTAATTTTATGATACAATTAAATGCACATAAATTATTTCATATTTCATTCCTATAATTCTATGATGTGTTCAATGAGAATGAGTTCCCATTTCTCAAACTTTTATATTGAGTCCCTTTTTGGAACGGAGATTTCATAGTAAATTCATGTTATTTTACGTCATACTCGATTTGTGCAATTTCATGATACAATTTGATGCGCATAAATTATTTTATATTTTATTCCTATAATTCTATGATGTGTTCAATGAGAATGAGTTCCCATTTCTCAAACTTTTATATTGAGTCCCTTTTTGAAACGGAGATTTCATAGTAAATTCATGTTATTTTACGTTATACTCAATTTGTGCAATTTTATGATACAATTTGATGCACATAAGTTATTTTATATTTAATTTCTGTAATTCTACGATGAGAATGAGTTTCCATTTCTCAAACTTCTATATTGAGTCTCTTTTTAGAACAGAAATTTCATAGTAAATTCATGTTATTTTACATTATACTCAATTTGTGCAATTTCATGATACAATTTGATGCGCATAAATTATTTTATATTTTATTCCTATAATTCTATGATGCATTCAATATATATAATTTCAATTCGAATTGAACCCAATGCAGATTTGTTTGTGTACATACTTCCACTTTTAAGATTTGGGTCATACTCTGGGCCTAACAGTACTCAAGTCCTTAAAACTGGGTAAACGTAGATGTTTTCGGTAGACCGACAGAACAGAGGAATGAAAAGTGAAAGGAAAGAAAGGAAAACGCGTCCGAAGGTTGTACCGTCATAATTGATCTTGGCCAGGGTATCGATTTCAACTGTCGTAAATAACGACACCCTTCTACGCGGGGTGTCCTTGTGTCCATAGTTGTCCCTATTCTTCCCGAGGATTAGGGCAACTCTGAACAATGCCTCTCGATTTTACGGTACGTCCAAAGGTGGCCCTTCGGACTCCTGTGCTGGCTCTCGCTTTTCACGCCACCCCCATTACCTCGCCCCACGCCGTTTTTTTACAAAAACCTCCGGGAAAAGAGAGAGAGAGAGAGGGTCTGGCGCCGGGCAGCTTCGGAACTCGTTCCCTCTCGCGAATTCGCTCGCGGCCTACCGTGTAATTATCCTAGCGACAGCGCGAAAATAAGAGAACGCCCGAACGAGTTCATAACGCGATTTAATTGCTCTAATTGCCGTTAATCGCTTGGCCGACGCGTGACGGACGCCGAATTCCATTCTAATAACAGGTCCTGCGAGAACCCTCCTTTCACCGCCGCGATTTTTTCCCTTTTTCTCGGCCGAACCGGGGACCGACCGACCTCCGCTTCCCCGGTTCCTCCACGATGATTCGGTGATCTGTGGTTATACGGTAGCGAGCGGCGCTAACAATCGGACGCGGTCCAACACCGGAAGCAGCCGTTCGCGCCTAATTTCTGTTATTACGCCTCGATATTTTCCACGTTCCCGACAGCCAGATCCACCCTCGTAATTGCCGGCTTCTTCGCTTCGCGCCCGGCCGTCCGCCCGCAGACTCGGCTCGCGCTACTTTCTCTTTCTCGTGATGGATCGACGCGAAAATTCAATGACTGTTATTCCGTCTATTGTTACGAACAGATACGGCGACGCCGACTGTAAAAGTGAACTATTTCTGTTGTTTTATCAGGTCTAGTAATAATTATTGTCGTTTTTTAGTGTATATATACGTTTTAGTGTATATGTACGAATACTGCAGGAATCGCGGAAAAACTACGCCAGTTGGAATCGGAAGTTCTCCTGCAAATTCTACAGATATTGCCTCATCCGATTATCATTTCGTTCCTTGAAAAATTTTCCTCTTGGAAAACATTTCAATAACGAGCGCCTCAAAAACGCCTTGATCGAATTTTTTATATCAAAATCACAAGAATTTTATAATAGAGAGATTAAGATGCTACCTGAGCATTGGGCACAAATAATTGAAAAAAACAGCGACTATATCGTCGATTAAATTGTTTTGTTTCAATAAATTAGTTTTAAAAATGTATTGAAAAACGACATTAATTATTACTAGACCATTAGGCCTAATTACACGCGTTTAGGAACATTCTCAACGATGCAAAAATCGATTTGTACTGTTTTATAAATCTATTGGTAAACGACATTAACTATTACGCCTAATTACACGCGTTTAGGAATATTCGCAACGATGCAAAAATTGATTTGTACTGGACGTTTCATCACTGACAGTACAACTAAGGATCATATATGAGAAAGCGAGACGTACGAGGTAGGTTCTGTTGACTTTCCGACCTTCGCACAGAATTTTGGGGAACTCATGTTGAGAACAACAGGACACGTGTAAATTATTTAGAGAACCCAAACGGAATCCCGTGAGGATGATGGACTACCTTCGGCTACGGACCGAAAATAAATCCCCAATTCTCCAGGGAGCAGATTGTTCGGGACTTGACTTTCCTAGTGATTTAACGAGATACGCCTACCTCGTTCGGAATCGTTAGATGGATTTTTCGTGTACAACAGGACAGGAGCCAATTATGCTCCCATTCTCAACGATATTTATCGCATAAAAAAGAAGAAATGCACTTCTTTCCCAAACGGCACAAATTATTTTCTACTTTTCTGTCGAGGAAATAATAATGAATCCTAGTTAAAATAAATCGTCAACATTCCCTTTGCCCAATGTAAACGCGATTCTTATACGTAACGTAGGACACACAAACCTCTCCACAAACGGACATTGCGAGGCCATTATTCCGTTTCAGTGTTGCCGTGCGAACACACGCTCATAGTATAATAGTTCTTCAAAACTTATACTTAATTTGCTCCATATCTAATAAAGGCTATTTTTATTCTTTCAAAAACCCTAACATTTTTTACTTTTACTTTTCTTCCCTGGTCTTCCCTTATTGATCGTATCCCGGGTGGAAGAAAAACGGGCAACGAGACCGCGAGTCCCGCGTCCCGGGGGCACTCGAGGTATCGTTATACAAACCGATGCACTTGTCCGAGGCGGTTAGAGGATAGAACGGGGAAGAGAGCTCGCAGCGTTTAAACGCTTTAGCGCCCTCGACGGAGCGTGTAGATGTCGATAGGGCAGATCGTGGCCCTCCTCGAGCCACTCGACGCCGCACCCGGGGCCCGGGGGGTGCGAAAAGGTAACTCGAGTTTCGCTTCGCGACGACGAACATCAAGTGCCGGCTTTTGAACGAGCCGTGGCCCTCTCTCCGTTCCTCCGTCGCCTTTCCTCATTGTCGCGTCACGAAGGACATCGACGTCGACGGCCGGAAGTGGCGTTCTCCTATTCTCCACCGCAATCCCCGGCGAAAGAAAAAGAGGCGAGTCGAAACTGGGTCGGAGATCTCCAGTGCCGCCTTCCGCGTTTCATTAATTAGCGCCGCGGGGCCTCGATTAACGCCGAGTGAAAACACCTGCCGCGAATTATCGGGCAATTACACGTGCCATTAGAGAGGGCCCCGGCTCGGAGCGGAACAGAGATCCCGGCGTGTACGCGACGCGACGGCCAGGGATAACAGAGAATCGTCTAATTTACGCAAATTGCGAATGTGGCGCGCGCGCGCGGCGAACAACGCCGGGGCAACGGCTGTTCCGCTCGTCGTTGGCGCGACGCGCAAACTAAGATCTAATAAACCGACAAATCAGCCTAACGAGCGACGGCGCGGACGCTGGGAATGCGGCTTAATGCGGCGCGGCCCGTACCTTGGATTAACGCCCCGGACCACTAATGGCTTTCCTATGCGCGATGCGAACCGATGCATTCCTAGACGCCCTATGATCTTCCTTATCTAACGGCCTCCGATCCACGAATATCTACCCGTTTCCCGACCTCGTTACCAGATACCTAAGCTCGACGTATATTATACACATTTTTACCATTATCGTAGCTGTCGGCTCTCGCAAATGTTTCTTAATTGAGTTCTCGAGCGAATCTCGGCTGCTGATCGCCGGACTATTTACGCGCCCAGAAGACGTCTTTTATCGATAATTTCCCTGTAGAAATATATATGTATAAGGAAGTCGGACCTGATTCAGACGCGATTTTCATACATCAGGTAGGAATCGGGTGTGAAGAACGCGTGCGATTCGGACTACGATGTGAATACAATTTTTGGTAGGATTCCGATCCGGAATTCGCATGAGATTCGAGTCCGGAATTCGCATGAGAATCGAGCAAAAAGTGTATTATTGAGGGAGTTCATTCGGTTATAGAATTAAAAAGGAAAAAAATCTATAAAATTTAGAATATGAGTAGATTTTAGTTAAACAATGACTCTGCAGTTAAATTTTTTAGTGAACTTTTACAGCGTGAGAAGAGTTATAAATAAGGTTACAATTTGAATAGTTTTCCGCAAATATCTAAGTTCCTATTGGTCGGACGATATATATGCATCGGATCGAAATTATAGATTGATACATTCTCTACAACAATCATTCTTGGTATCTTTTTCCTGGGAGTAGCGGTTTTCAACATAACACGCGGTAAAAACTTAAAGTTTTCGCAAGAATGATATATGCGGCTTGGTTCGAAAACTTAAAATTTTGTCACGTGTTATTTTGAAAACCATTAGTCACAGGAAAAAAATACCAAGAATGATTGTTGTAGAGAATTGATCAATCTATAATTTCGATCCTATGCATACATATCGTTCGACGAATAGGAACTTAGATATTTACGAAAAACAATTTAAATTGAAATCTTCAGAACTTTTCTCATGAAAGTTCACCAAAATTTAACAGAGTCATTATTTAACCAAAATCTACTACTACAAATCTACGCTTAATTTTAGATTTTTCGTAATTTTAAAACTGTTACCGGTAGAACCTCCTTAAATTAATTCTTCATTAAAAATAACTTTGTTAATAATTATTCAACACTACAATAAATCAAAGCAGAATTTAATAATTTATAACAATTAATATAAAAAAGTATTAATGATGATTACTTCTTTGAATTGTTTTTAAATTTATGATTGCCAATTTGTTTTTATGGTTATCTGATCTGAGAATTTCCATCTTTAGCAATCGTTATATTTTACTTAACATAATACATACTGTTAATTTTTTGTCATTGCACTATTTAACCTTTTTGTTTTATAAAATTATTTTAATTTATAAACGATTACACATTTAATTTGAAATGTGTAATTACAACAAATCGTATCAATAATAAATGACTAACATGTGATGTACGAATATCGCGTTTGAATCGGGTTCGATTTCCATCTATATTTCTACAGAGAACAAACCTCGGATGTCAGACGGGATTCGTATACGGCAATCCTAAATTAAACAGTTTTCAATACATATAAGAATCAAATAAGAAAAACCAAGTCCGAATCGGGTTCGGTTTCCCTATATATTTCTCCAGTGGACAAACCACGGACGTCAGACGGGATTCGGATACGATAATCCTGAGTTAAACATTGTTTACAAAACATATAGCAATCAACTAAGGAAATCGAGTCCGAATCGTAGGTAATTCTTAATAGGTACGATTAATGGATATCGGACCCGATTCGAGGATATAGACAGGGACGCGTCTCAAAATTTCTACAGGGGTTATCGCATTGATTATCGACGATCGTTAGCTGTAATTTTGAACCGAGGAGGAAAGAAAGAAGGCTCTGAATGCGTCGAGATAGGAACGAGAGACGGATTCGGTTTCGGGCTCTAAATTAATTGAACCGAGAGTATTTATGCGTGCATTATGCGACGCGACGGGACGCGCCGAGGGATAAGACTTTCGGGCAGGCCCGCGGCTAATTGAAACGCCACTGCGAGCCCGATAAGCCCGATTGCGACGGAGAGTTATGAGACAATATTATGAGGCGTCGTACGTCAAGCTGAAATTAATTTTGGCCATCCCGGATACCGCAGATACCGCGCACCGGCAAACCCGCCTCTATGTCATTCCCTGATCACGATTTTCTTTTTCACCACCTGATCAGAAGACATTTTCCAGAGACTTTCAGTAAAATTTATGTAACAATTTGTGATTACTATGTCGTACGAAGGGAATCAATAAAAATTTTCGTCTAAAACCTAAGTGTCCCTTTTTTTCCCTAAAACCAAGTTTCCTAATTTTGTCCCCCACAATTTTCTCAAGTAGAAGACACTTTCTTTCTTTGGAGTTCAAGAAGTATAGATCGTCTGACTTGTAATTCAAAAATTCAATAAACTCGATATTTATCACAAACACAACTTGTGACATATTATTCCTGGACCATATCATTAAAAACCCTTCTTTGAAATTAACAACAAAATTACACCTCAAGCAAAAATTGCTAAAAACAAACTTAAACTAAAATCAGAACGAACCTCCTCAATTCCCATCATTTCTAAATCTCTCAAAGAAAGGTCTAAATCCCAATAACAATTCGAATCACAAAACCGCAGACAAGTGAAAGCTGGGTAATTGTCTAAACACCGCAAACAGGTTCCGAATCCCCATCTATCTTAACCGGCAATAAAAGTCCCTGGGTCCAGATGGGCGAACGACACCCGGGAGGACGGCGATAAAATAATTCGTACGTCAACACCGCGATTAAACGTCTCCGCTTACGCGTCCGCGAACAGATGCGCAATTCCGATCGGTCGCCGCGGGTGGGCCAGCCGCGGGGTCCAAATCGAGGTTTAACGAGGAACGATAGTAGCAGGGCGTTAGAATAAGGAACCGTGTCGCGGTTCGTGGGCCTCCGCGAGCGTTGCGTGAGCGACACGCTCGGTTCCGCTTCGGTGCCGGTCGCAGCATGGCGCGGTGTCTCCTCTGATCAGATTCAGTGGCTCGCAATGGAAATCTTTTGTCTAAGAATTATTTTAATAACGAATATATTCTTTATGATGGAGCAAGAATTCATTCAGTCATTTAAAAATATTCAATAATCACAGATTTTATATTCTAAGGCCTGGCAGAAATAATTTCTAATGTTTAATAAAATTCGTATTACATTTTATGATAGAGCAAATAATGTAATTTAAAAATATTCAATAATCACAGATTTTATATTCTAAGGCTTGGCAGAAATATAATATAAAATTTCTAATGTTTAATGAAATTCGTATTACATTTTATGATAGAGCAAGTAATGTCATTTAAAAATATTCAATAATCACAGATTTTATATTCTAAGGCCTGACAGAAATATAATATATAATTTTTGATTTTCAATAAAACTCGTACTACATTTTATGATAGAGCAAGCACTATCATTTAAAAATATTCAATAATCACAGATTTTATATTTTAAAGCCTGGCAGAAATATAATATATAATTTCTAATATTTAATCAAATTCGTGTTACATTTTATGCTAGAGCAAGTAATGTCATTTAAAAATATTCAATAATCACAGATTTTATATTCTAAGGCCTGGCAAAAATATTATATATAATTTCTAATGTTTAATAAAATTCGTATTACATTTTATGACAGAGCAAGTAATATATAAAAATATTCAATAAAAAAGAATTATTTTAATAACGAATATATTCTAGAATAAAATTGTATAATAGATAACGATTTTCACTTCGTTATTATTATTGCACGTGTGTCTAAGAATGCAAGATTATTTGCTTGTATTATCTCTCAGGCGCCAGAAAATTAATCGAACCAGAAGGAAATGACGTACGACCTTATTTGTAGCCGACAAATAGAGCTACAAGTTTTATATTAAACACTTTTCAAACGAGAGACAAAAGAGCAGCGATTAGAAATCGCGAACGGAAACTGGAAAGTTCACTGTGATTAGGAAATCGCGATAGGTTTTCTATATTGGAATCGATGATTTCGAGTGTGAGCCACTGTCGAACAGGTGAACCCGGGGCCTCGGGCCGATGTCCGCGAAACGCACTTCGTCATCGGCGGATTTGCTGCATTATCTCGCGGCGGATCAGTTAAGGATCTTGACGCTCGACACTTCCTTTCGTTCGCAGCGCGCGATGCGTGAACAACACGCGCGCGGCCAATTACCTGCGTGCCGCGTATCGCCCGGCGACGATCGCTTTTAACTAACTTTTTTACCGTCGATCGGGCCCCGGCCCGATTCCCGATCCCCGATCATCGGCCTGAATAAGGTGCGGACCGTTCAAACTAATTGGGGATTAAGTCACGTTTCCCTCAGGGCTAATGAGTTTATTTAATGAGACATAATATTCGATATAATTACCGAAGATTTCGAAAATACGATTCACCGAAGAACGAACGAATAGTTTCATCCTACGGATTTGCTGTTAAAGATTTTGAAATTCAGTTGTTCTCCCGATTTTAAGAAATATCATAATGGCACAATTAGACTTTTATTTTTAGATGTACAAAGCGCTTCGATTCGCGATGAGCAAGATTTCTGATACAAAAATGATAACGATTTAGTCCTCGTGCTTGCGACTAATTAGTGTCGAAGGAAGGTTCGGCCGATTCCAATTCGCCGAACAGGATTCACACTAAACAGTTTGAACATTCGAACCCTCTAAGAACGAAGTAATAAATTCAATTACATCGTGAATCGCGTCACGTTTAAATCAAGAAACTACACAATCCATAAAAAGAGCTCAATAAAATGTATTGGCTCAAAGTTCGCACGTAAAGGAAAACCAATAGGGTTCGCAAGACGATGCGAAGAGAAAAAGTAGCTAAGATAAAGATACGCGAGGCTGGAAACAAAATTCTCGAAGCGGGGAGGAAGGGGTGAAAGAGGAGGCATAAATCAGACGGGCACCCGAAGGTTCCGCGGAATACAAAACAGAAGAAGGATCGCGGGGGCCTCTCCTCCGTTGGCTGAGGATCTCAGCCTCGGAGCGGCCGACTATTTTCCAATAATTTACCCGAGAGGGCGAGGGGTCCGGGGAACGGAGTGCGGAGGGCGGCGGTTTTCCGGGGGTGGGAGACGGGGTGCCGGTGGTCGGGCGCGCAGGACTGACGCTATCGCGGCCATAAATACTGGGGAGCAGCCTCTGACGTCACCGGCCGAGGGCCCGATATTATACTTTATCTCGAAACTAATTCCCCGCGACCAGATTTATTGCAAGAAAGGGGTGAAAAAATACACCTTGTCCCCCCGCGGTTCCCCTCACTTATCTGCCTGATGGAAAAGTAACGAGTGGACCCTCCACCCAAAGGGACGACGGTCCTTCTCTGTCCTTCCGGGGAGAAAGAATCGCGAACGGCACCGTTGCGTCGCGAGTTCATTCCTAGAAACAGGGGGTGTCTCGAGGAACCCGGAATTAATCTGGGAAGAACGCGGAGAGAACGAGACCGTGGACAAAGGGTCCTCGCCGTCATCGAGAATTATCAGGGACGTCGTAGAAATAACGAGGAGAGACTTCAGCTTTTCCCTAGCGATAAATTTATTGTTACAAAGAGTTTGTGTACGAAGGAACTTCGAAGGGCCAAGAATCCGCGATACGGCGATGCGCGTTTAAACCTGGATAGAGTCGTAACACCGGAAGTGACTCGAGGCACTCGTAGAAAGAATTTTATTATACCGAATAAAAATTCCGATTCCGATGAATAAAACAAGGGAGCGTTTCACGGAAGTTTGGGCTTTTTAATTCGTGGGGGTGCGGCCGGAAAAATATACGAGCCAGGACGAGGAGCAAGAGGAGGAGGAGGAGGAGGAGTCCTGGAGAGGATCCCGGATGGAGGACGCCGGGCATATAGAGCCACCGATATATGTATATCAGCGATATCGGCGTTATCTGTGGCCAGATATATCGAACTCGTATACTTCGGCAGGAGGGAAGACATTTTTACGAGGAGCCTGCGGGATATGCGTACAAATACCCGGCGATATATCCCATTGCCCGGCCCGGCCGACAGTCATTCTCCTGTGTGAAATATTTTAACGAGATAACGATTCCATTATTTTATTTTATTCCCGGATACGTCCGCCCCGCCGAACGCTTTTAATTAAATAATCAGAATTCTTCCGGACTTTAGAATTGCTATCAATTATTTACTAAGAATTCCACGTACCATTTACTGATTTTGATGAGTTAAATGNATCGCAAATGTTTCTTAATTGAGTTCTCGACCGAATCTCGGCTGCTGATCGCCGGACTATTTACGCGCCCAGAAGACGTCTTTTATCGATAATTTCCCTGTAGAAATATATATGTATAAGGAAGTCGGACCTGATTCAGACGCGATTTTCATACATCAGGTAGGAATCGGGTGTGAAGAAC
>SMSR01014265.1:0-30235 GCA_019453355.1 Ceratina japonica
TCCTCGATAACCGATCGACTAAGCCGATGCTGCAACGCGTGCGATCAATCTCTCGCAACACGTTCCGAGGATATACATATAATACGGTAATAATTCTCAAATCAAGCGGTACTTCATCATGCTTCTTCGTAATAGGTGTGTTGGCGAAATATTGAATCATTTTTCAAGCCGGGGGATTAGCGTCGTAAAGGCACGTACGCATCAGCTGCAAGCGGGAGGTCCCCGTTTCCCGTCGAGTGGACGCAGTGCTCCGCTGGGTCGATGTCTAATATTCGAAATGAAGCCAGAGAGTGCGCGGGCAACGATGGCACGTATTACAATAATGGTAGGCGCTGAACCTGACATAGCGAAACTGTAATACAATGGCGTTGAAACCGGTGCCGGGGTGTCCAGTCATGGGAGAATGACAGAACACAAATGCGATGGACCGTGGAACGGTAGTTAGTTTCCTAACAACGACGCGTACGCTCGGCCGCAGATGGTGCATCCGAACTTAAACGTACTTGCACGGAATGCCGCACCGCGTAAGAGAAATTGAATAGCTGCAATTGGATTGCTTGTTAAATCAAATAACCGGGAAAACGTTGTTAGTCAGCGGTTCTTTGAACCTAGATTGGCAATGTATCCTCAGCATAATTATCTGATAGAATACAAATGTTCTTTACCAATGATGCTGAATAACGTTGATTCAAATCTGACTTCGATTTCCCAGTCAATTTACGATTCTTCATTGTTAAAAGTGAGTCTAATTGTAAGCAGATGAGACGAATAAAATTTATTGTTTATTATACATATAAATAGTTTTTCCCTTTTGATGGCATAACAGTTTTATCAGACGTCCAAGAAATTCCCCCAACGGAAGTTTTCATCTCGACAAAAGTTTAATGCAGTTGGAACGAGGTTTATGTCCGACCGGAGTTACGTTATCGCCATCATAAAAGAGACAGTTTTTACGTTAGGCCGTTCGCAAATAGCAAGAAGGCAACCGTTAACAACTCGTTTACAGGCAGATACAATTGCTGAGGCTGTTATCACTGGGCGCGGGCTGGCGGTGATGTCGGAACGGGGCTAAGCCCTCGGCCTTCCGCGAAACGCGCGCCCGCATGTAAATTTCCGCATTATTCCTACTCTACTGTATACGTGTAAGCCAGTTTGTACCGTCCTTCCCTTTTTTATTATTCCCCGCGAGGCGCGGATCGTCGGTACCCGAAGCGAAACAGTGGTTTCGTCAATTTTCTTTGTGGAACTTCACCGGTGAGCTATGTATGTGCGCGCGGCGACAAAACCCCTCGCGATTCCGCTCGAGGAAGCCGGAGGCAGGGTGAAAATGTGGCCCGGTGTCTCCGGGGGATTGCGAAACGGCGGGATATTGGCGTTGATCCTTCCTGTTTTGTACGATGCTAACCTCTGAAATTCGTCTTTTGAGGGAACGCGACCAGAAATGTGAACAGAATTTATATTGCTGTTAAAAGTTGTATCCGTCATCAGCGTCAAATAGATTTGCATCCCGTAACAAGTTTCATCAATGCGCAGACCGCGTTTGCATAATTTGTACGCGCGTCTACTTTTCGGGACGACGTAAAACGTCTCGCGATTCGTCCGAAAGTTGTGAACGATGTAAATTTGTTACGGGCCGACGTTCGCCGCGGCGATGCGTGCAATAAATTATCGGCTCGAGGTGCGCGTTATAAATTATTCGCCAGGGTTTAAGACTGTTACTTCTGCTCGAGCGATCTGTAGCCGCGATTAATCGTTGCAGCGCGAAATAATTCATAGCTCGCGCACCTCCCGGCTGCGTTTTCTCGTTCCACGGAGGGACCGTTGCGATGCACGTACACAGTACCGCGCCATTGTGGAGAGGAAGATGTTTCACGCTTCATTTGCCCGTACGAAAGTGCTTTTGTAAAGAATGAACGATCGTTGCGGTTGCCGATGCTCGCCAAATTCGTTCGAGGAGAAACCCCGAGATACGGATTTACCATTTCGCACCGATAAATATGGGAACGACAGAAAATTTCGTAGCGATACATTATTCGCGGTCCCTGCGAGGGATCCGGTATTTTTACTGCTCCTTACATCGATGTTAGCAGAATCAATGAGACGAGCTGTCATGTTAGATGTTTAACGTAAGCGCGAATTATTACGAAATTCAGCGAAACGTTTCTTACCGATTCAGGTGGTAAACGCGTTGAACGTGAACCGATGTAAGTTTTACGCGGGCCGTTACGTTTGATTCGCGGGGAGGTGATTGTCACGGTGGGAGGGCAACGTAGAATGATTGAACAATGGGAAGGCGCGTGAAATGGTAACGCGGCACGTGTTGACATGACATACTTGCCGTTCCGTTCACGTAGCAAGAGATCGTGCGGCTATTAACGGCTACACGCACTAAATGTATGCGAGTGATGGACATTGATTCAATACGCGATTGACGTGGATCGAATGATTCAATGACAGAGAACCCTCCCGCCGAAATTCCGCGTCTATGTCGCATGTTCGCGAAGCGGGCGAGCGTCAAAACTGAATTAAAAGCTAGTAGCCGTCCGAACACACAGACCTAATAATCAATGATTATATCGAATAATGTTCCCGCAAAATCATTATTGTTCCGATCGAATTCCGAAACCAGCGGCCCGCATTGATGTACATTGCGTATTTAAAAAAAAGTTACTTTCAATATTGACAAATTGCAGTTGGAGGATTTAATTTAATTTGCAAATATTTCTGAAATGGAACAGTATGGTTGAATAAATAAAATAGAAATTCTTTCTAATAAAACTTACTGAAGCACCATTGCTGTATTTGCGAGACTATTTATATACAATTATAACATGTACGTGATCAAGATCGATTTATTAAAAACATTAAAATATTTCCTCATTGCTCTACGTTTATCGTAAACAAAAATAGTATAATTTTATTAATAGCTTTATTTGGATTTTCTTTGAAGTTTCCTTTTTGCAATATGTCTGCTTGCCATATAGGCACACGGTTAGGTATTCGTACACAGGAAAGAATCAATATCCGGCGAACTGATGGGTCTCGTATTCTACAACGTGTCTATTGACATTAGTGATAAACGTAACGTGGAAAGCTTTGAACGAATTCGGTGAATCCCGCGGGACTTCATGCCAGTTAGGCAGGCAATCTTCCCACTCCTTCGCGCCGCGTTCGTGTTTCACGAGCCACCGTGAAAGGAAATGTGTTTTGGCAGAATTTCAGAGATTCCTCTCGCAGCTGTGGCCAGCCTCTCGCACTTTATTATAATTTGAATCACGAACGGTATCCCGTTGTATTTAAATTGCTATTTTTAAGCAGACTTCGTGATTGCAATACTTTACTGCGATATCACTTACCTACTCTTTCGAATACTGAACATAAACTTTTGCGCGAACATTCATTTCTTTATAATATTTATATAATACGACTAAATTTTGTATTCTGATGCAAGTAAAGCTAATCGATTCCCATTATAAGCATGTATTTTCTTCTTTGATGAATTATTTCAGAATTTAATAGATAAAATTTGTTAGGAATAGAAATGGGGATAAGGAATTTCATATATCATATTCAGTCATTTTTGCTGAAATATTTCAATACGATAAAATCTGAGCCGTAATTTATTATGAGACTCCCAGGACAAAGCGTTATCATCGCTGCGCAGCGGAACTAGAAAAGCATGAAATTTGAATTTAATATAATTGTTTCAATTTCTGTAAACGTTCCTCTCGGGCGAATTCCAGCTGGCAGAAACTGTTTCCCATAGTTTGTGCAATAAGAGCTCTGCCACACTACGTATCGTAATTCCGAACTATCTGACGTTTAAAATTTATATCGTTTGAATCGACGTTGAAAAAGTCTGTCCGCTGGTCCGGAACATTTTCCAACATGCACCGTCTGTCCGAAAAATTCCCGGGACAGGTATTAAAAAAAAAAAAAAAACAGAGAATACTGCAAAATTGTTTATTAATTCAGATGTTGTACATAGTTCGCGGCGAGTGGTGGTATGTTACATACGGCGTGCCTGAAGCTAGTCACAATTTCTCACCCATCCCTACACACGCGTCCCATTTCATTCGTATGTGGTCCTTGTACTGCACGTCGCATATCCATAAATATGCAACCAGGATCCACGTCGGTTTACCTCGATTTCCTGCGAAATAACATGTTTCATTGTTTGAATCGATTCATTCGCAATACGTTGTTATCTCGAATACAGAATAGAATACAATTTAGAAAATATAAAAAGATTTACATTATTTGCAAGAGATATTGCCGAGTTGTCATTCTTATCTCTACCTTTGTAGCGACGTTGTCGATAGAGAACGTGGACAGGACTGAGACGAAGCTCTGATCTTGAAAGGTCAAAGATACTGAAAAAAGGGGAGAGATACCATAGAAAGGGAATGCTACCTCACGATAGATATCTTTCTACCCTCCCCACCGCAAGGCTTGCCAGGGTAACCTTTAATCATATTTGACCAGAGATGGCCTTATTGAACCGTTTCCCTCGAACAAAATCAGCTTCCCCCTTTATCAATGAGAAAGTCACCGTAACGAAATGAAGATAATTGGTTTCTTCCAATTAGCTTCTGAAGAACAATTAAATAACGACATAATTCATAACTTATCTATAAGAAAATATAATTATACGTCCGAAAAGCGGAATTCCATTGCAACTAGATTTCCTCCCTCTCATTTTTCAGTTCATATTGTTTTAAACACAAACAGTTCTAAGCAAACTGTTTACGTGAATCTCGCGTCTATATTTCTAGTTAATGAAGTCGAAACAAGATGGATCTTACGCGATTAGTAATCTTAAGTGACGCAATTAATTAGTCTACGCGCAACCGTCTGCGAAACTCCGAGAGCGTGTAACTCGAGAATATTCGAAATACGGGAACGTTAATCACTGATTCGCTGATTTACCAGTAAATTGGGAATACGCGTGTACCAACTGCCGCGTCGGTTTCTGTAGGAATAGTTATCGAGGATCGGAAGACATCAACGAAGGGAGCCTGGGACAGACATCCGACAAGGGACATTAGGCAGAGGGGCGGCCTCAAAATAGATGTCATCGTTACCCCCTCGAACGGCTTACCAGCCTACCCTAGACGATCTTTAATCACGGAACCCGTCAAGAACGTATCTGTCACGTTGCAACAGCCCTTCTAGGAAAAAAAATCCACTTCCTCTCCCGGTCAAGCGACTGATCGGGGTAATAATTCTTCAGGGTAGAGAATGATGGATCGAATTACCTCGACTGTAAGAGAATACCCTCGACCCGTTGTCAATCATTCATAGTAAACTTTGAAATTCAAGATAGTTACAGACGTCCATGTATATATAATAAATGCTATACATCGGAAATTAATGTACAAGATAAATATTGATTGTAAATGAACGTATTATCTGTACCATAAAAAATAAACCGAACAATGAAGTATTGCAATCGGATCTTCCTCTAGTTTCCACAATTTCTCTTAATTCAATCCATGAATTATAACACGCGGAAGCGGGTCCGGGGATTCACGGAATCCTTGCCGAGGCTGCGACTCCGGCTGCCGGCAATTATTAACCAGCCATTGCAGCTATTATTCTGTTTCCGGATCCCGTATTAATGGGCCGACCTTCCGCCGAAAATCGTAAACGCGGACCAACTGTTTCACGTATCGCGTAGCGAGGCCAGGGCGACCGAATCATTTCGGCAAACATTGGATCGCATCGCATCGCGACGATTTATCAGCCGGGTACATACCTACGTACTCCCGGGCCAACAAACGCCACGGCTGGCCGTCATTGACGTGGCGGCATCAACGACGGAATAATTCGGGCATAATTGACCGATTCGGCTAACAGCGACTGTTAATTAGTCAGGAGTCTAGTCGGATGAGATATGATCGAGGCGCGACGCGTTGGAGATGCGTAACGAACCCTGGCTACGTTAGGCAGCGTGCTCGTTTGAACGAACGCACGAAATATCACATTTCTAAATAGAAAATTGAATATTGGGTTGTGCGGAAAGTTCGTGCCGATATTTACAGAAAATTTGAAGGCAGCGAATGTAAATTTTGATATACACTTATCAATTTATTGAATTGTATGCGTGTTATTTTGTCTTTCATCTCTCGTGTAAGTTGCAGTTAGTTTATGCCACTCAATTTTATGTGCTTACTTCTCGAAGAGTGAAGACAAAATTCGTTTTGATGTTTAGTTTGAGGTTCATTGCATGGTATCATGGTTCTTCATTCTATTCAAAACAATCTCTCTTTGGAATGATTCGAGTTTAAAAAAAATAATGTGTTCTAAAAATCGGCACGAACTTTTCGAACACTTTAATACATGTGCAGAATTTCTCATTCTTGTAATTAAAAATTTGCATAACACGTGTCGTGATGCAAGTAAATTCGTATGTTTATTCATTTATTATTCTAACAAAATTATGCACTATCTCCCTACCTGCACTTTGTTAAGGAGAAACGTGAAACGTGATTAGAATATAAATATTTGATATTAACAATTGTAATATAATTGTAATTGAAAATTAGTAACCAGTGAAAGGATACCTTTAAATACCATCTAGCTGGCACCGGGATGCATGTAGCATCCCTACCGCATACTTGTAATTGTAACCGCCCTTGTACGATACAGATTGTACCCGTGCGAACACCACGGTAGCCCGAGGGAATGCAGAGTATCTACTTGCANGTGATTAGAATATAAATATTTGATATTAACAATTGTAATATAATTGTAATTGAAAATTAGTAACCAGTGAAAGGATACCTTTAAATACCATCTAGCTGGCACCGGGATGCATGTAGCATCCCTACCGCATACTTGTAATTGTAACCGCCCTTGTACGATACAGATTGTGCCCGTGCGAACACCACGGTAGCCCGAGGGAATGCAGAGTATCTACTTGCAAAATACTCCTGTTACGAACCGCAACCACCACCCCTTTTGCTGTTCGGTTACAACCGTATTATCTACCAGAAAAATTAATTAGTATTACTGTGCAAAATGATTTGCAATTTTTCATATAAATTTTAATTCTAATTAAATCTAATGTTCTTCATAATATGTAGTAATTTCGTTTCATAAAATCCAGTAATGCAGGATCAGTGAACAACTGAGAGAAAATTGTAGTATTGTACCTTTCCTTCTATTTTCTTTCTGCGCTTGCAATCATTTTTTTTTTATGATGGCTGTAATACGTCTTAAGGATGCTGAGTCTTGTAAGATTGACGTAAATCCTGCTCTCAGATTTTATTTCCCAGTACGTCGGCTGTAAAGCATATGACACGTCGAAATATTTGGGAACACTGGAAATCCTCTGCTTTTGTATCCTCTTTTGTTGAGTCTACGTATTTTCGTGGAACTGATATACTTTTATATCAACTACATAAAACATTTTGTCGTATACGTATTGTATTGCAGTAAAGTGTTTTCGTTAGGTATTTCGAATGTCTTTTTACCCGTGCAACAATCAGAAACTGTTTAAAATACATTCATTGAGCCATTCGCGGAAATTATCAAGGGTTTATGAATACTGCTTAATTAATACAAAATTTTAATGCACCGGCACATTTTAATTAACTGATTAAATAGCAAATGCGCGCTGTCGTCATTTGTCATTACCGTTCCTTTGTTAACGTAATTGTACAACATCGATTCAATCTCGTCTCCCCCTAATCAATTACGTTCAAATATGTATTCAAACACATTGTCAGATCGTATTACACTTTATTAATTAATGACCGTAGAAGCCGTTCTGTGCGGGAAGTAAAATGAGAAGTATTCATGGAGGAGAATTGCATTTATCCGTATAAATTCGTCCAACTGTTTAAACAATATAGATGTTAATGTTTAACGCTACCGCGTTAAATCGAATTTGATATTTAATCAGGCTTTCGTTTTATCAAACTTCAAAAGTTAATTGAAAATTGATTAACTCATTTAATCAAATTCTTCTTTATAAAACAAAATACCGCTTTTCTTCTTTCCAAAGTAATCTCCCAGGACTTTTATACCCCTTCTCGCCATTCTTCGAGCCTGCTCGATGCTAACATTACTCACGAATTGCCGCCGGGAAACAAGACGTCGCGACGTGGGGTCGAAGTACAATTGTAGGCGTTAATAAGACACGCGTCAACTACAGAAAATTTATTCGCACCACGGGCGTTGATGGGTAGGCACGCGACTTAATTAAAAGCGACAGAAACGGATATTCGTTAGCGGGACACTATTTTATGGAAAGGAATTGAGATCCCTCTACTACAAAGCAGCCCGCATAATGAAGTCGGGTGACGAAAAATTTTTCATCGCCCACCCAGGAGCATTCTTATCACTTCCACAAAACCACTTCATTTTCGTTTCTTTCATCCTTCCTATTCCGCTTGTTCTTTGTCCTTTCAATCCTCTGGTGTACCCACCGCCACCTCTTCCCTTGTTTTCACCGAGGAAGCTCCTCTGGGTGAAAATAAGCGTCCGTGCGAATAACTTCAAAAGCGTCTTCTAATTTGCTAATAATACTTATGATATAAAGCCGGATTTATTAAGATATTACAGAACAAGAAATGTTACTATGAAATGTTACTTCATTTTGTTAAAACAACTTTTGAAGCATGACAATCGTCAAATGAAAATGTTAATTTCTATTTCTGATTCAAATATGAATATTAAATAGTTACTTATTGTCATTTCTAGGTAAGATTTGACTGCAATTGGCCTTCTAAGTCGCCCCATACGACGACCGTGTTCGTTTCGAGGTCGAGGCAAATAGAAGTCGCTATGTCCAATGTCGTAGACCGATCGTAAAAGTTAGCGAGTCTGATAGCAGTCAGCTTTGTAATGCTACTCCCAATTCGATTCCATGCGAGTTTTACGACGACACTGTCGCAATTCCTATTCGGTATCATCGCCCATTGGGAAATCGGGCTAAAGAATTTCGAATGCTTCGAATATCGTCAAAAACTTAGGTTTACTGTATTGAAATATTGCTCGACTCAAATCAATCATCATTTACAGTAGAATTTTCGCTGTCATAGAAAACAGCTGGTTTTTTAAATAAAAAGTGACGTTTAAAAAATGATAGTTCCAGTTTTTGAGTAAGAAATATCTGTTCAGATTTCATGAAGAAAGTGCATCAATTTAAGTTATTGCCCACTATAAAAGATAGTGGCGCGTCAAATTATATCACTTGCTTTTATCTCCTGTTTTTCAGCAAACCGCACGACTCTAGTACAACGCTAGGCGATTAATTCCGCGTAAAACGGTTTTAGTTGTTCCTCGGCCGTTTCGCCGTCCTCTACCATGGCCGAGCCGTAGCTTTCTGTTTTCACTCTCGCTGAACTCTTACTCTTTTCAACGGGCTTTCACCTTTCCTTTATGGTCGTTCCTCTAATATCAGTGCCAATTAATATAGCTCTATCGTTTCGCGGCAACTGCCGACTGCCGCCTCTCCGTATCGACTTTTCTCGTTTATGTCCCATGAAACTGCAAAACTTCCATCCCCTGCAGTAGTGAAAATTCCATTTCCCGGCGGAAAACACGATCGACCACCTCGGCCACCCGAACCCCCTTGAGCTGACGTTACAACGCCGCGCCGCCGTAACGCACCTATCGGCGGATTGCATTCAGCCCGGCTCTGAGGGCTACCGCGTTAAATCGAATCCCTTTCGCGTTTTAATAACACGAAGCAAACTACGTGTGGGAGAAATTATTTTGCAACGTTTGCGGGTTTCGTCAATTTTCTGTTTGCCCTTGATTGACTGCATACACCGCGTCCGAATGATTTATAATCAAATCATTCTAGTGACATGTTAAGGAAATTGTTCAATTCATAAAATATACGTGAGTCTATCTGATAACTCACTTCCCTGAGAGCTTCATGGAAAACGCAATGACTATATTTAATAATGTGTACTTATCGTTACAAGGATTACTAGGACGTTTCTATATTTTTAACAGCACCGAGGGAGACTCAAATATTCTTATAACTTCTTATCTTTGTTTGTGAAGGTTCCATACATCCGAGTTACTGTCAAATTGGACGGAGAGCATAGAAGTCGTCGCATTAATATCAACTTGAAAATTGTTCGACAAAAGACCTGAGCCTCTCTTGATGATAGTCGGGCTTGGGTTTAAACGCAAAGTACACCTTACATCTTCAAGCGTCTTTAAATAATTACAGAGCAGACTTGTCGACTGCGCTTCCATAAGACGCGATCCTTCTGTCGACGCAGGGTCAACTTTTATCCTCTTTGCGACGCCGCCGCGGCGACGCGACGCGACGTTCCCTCGCAACATCCAGTTCGAATAAAGCGTCCCACAGTCTCCTACAGGAATGGGAACTGCTTGTTAAATCTCTGTTTTGTATGCGTTTTCAAGAATTAAAAGTTTCCTCCTGCCCTTTTATCGTCACTCTTCAGAATAAGGCAAGTGTTCATTCTTCAGTTATGCTTTTGCTTTACGAACGACAAGCAAAGAGGCTTGACGGTAATAAGGATAATTGTTCAGAGTATAATCTTGCGTCGAGTCAATTAATTTCTTAATCAGTCGTCGTTAAATTATTAGGCACGTGACGGACGTTCATTTTATTTTAGTTGTAAACGCGTTACAAGCGTGTAATTACGGTGTAGATTCAAATGATACGAGTTGAAAAATTAGATTGCCTTATGTCTAGAAGTCGTGGAACAGTTTCCTCGGTACTTCACTACTGGATTACTTCACTATTTAGCATCGCGTAGCAACTCGTGGGGACCATTAGGTAGAACTTTAACCGAGTTAAATATTTTACGTTAACAGCTTTTGAAGGCGCGTATCTTACCATCTACATCACATTTGCCGCAGTTTGGAGCAAACTCCGAGTGACGTACAGGAGTCATTAACTACAACTTTCAAATGGTGATTCGATTAAAAAAAATTAATTGCGTCGTTAATTTGGAAAGAGACCCTTGAAAAGTGAGAGTCATTAAAAATTACTTTAAATTACGACGTGGAACGTGAACGTCAAATCGTTTCGTAAATCCTGGATGTGTCATAATATTTTTATTGTTAGATATTCGAGACGCGTGCACCCCTAAGTAAATTCACAGACACGAGTGCACGCCTCGCGCACAATTCGCTCGCTCGATTCATTTTTCAACATCGTCGCCGTTCTTTTTTTCATTTTGTGTACCGCTTGAAGTGTTCCTCAATGCCCTCACGCAAAAGCAATACTTGTTATTCAGACTTTAAATGCGGTAAATCCTTCATTTGATGTCTTTTGACGCTACCCTTCTCTTCGAGGGTTGTCGTTTGTAGAAACTCTCCCGCTCGGCTAAACGTACCGATGAGGATTCGTCTTTACGTTCGTTCATGCATACATTTCACCGAACCATTTTTTACTCCCTTTTTCCTAACCGTGAAAATAATTTGTCTGGAAAACGGGATTCCGGTCTTCTCGTATTCGTCGTATGCTTTTATTTCCACACATCTTTATATTAGAAATGCATAATATTCAATTATTAACGTGTCACATATCGATAGTAATTACTGAAATGAAGGGGAAAAGTTTTAATGGACGTTATTTATTAAGTTTTATTGAATCGGCCCGGAGGGTAATTCACATTTTCGCAAGAATGCGGGTGAAGCGTCATGAAATGAAAGCAAAAATGTGATGAGAATAGCATGCAACGCGGAATATTGCATATTCCGGTATAACCGAAGTACCTCGAACTATTTAATAAAGGCATTCGTTTCATCGAGCTTTCCGGGAAAATTGTCTTGTAACAGGAACGAGTTATGCATACCTCTATCGCGGCCGGTTCACATGTCTACAGTGTAAATCACCGCTGCCGAAAAACCTGGAAACGGCGGAGCGAGACCGAGCCAACCGAGTATCGAACCAGCCGATCGCGATCACGCGCACTTAAGTGTGCACTTTATCATTTGTTGCACCGTTTCCCATTTTTACTAGCCCAGGTAATACAGCCATAATATCTCACGCGTAATATATTCCATCCGGACGCGATATACGTATACGGTTCCTCGACAGAATATCAAACTTCGCGGAATCTCGGAGATAAAAGGAAGGAAACGGCGAAATCTGCTCGAGAGCTGAAAAGTTGAAACGCGAATGGAAAAAAGCACGGGCCGTCCGTATCGACGTTACGTAACTATCGGTTTTCAAACGTAACTCCTCCGAAGCCGGGTAAAAAGTAACGAACCGAAACGCGAGGTTCGAATTTCATACGACCAATCTTGGAACTGAAACTTCCAAGTCTGGACGAATTGTACTGTGATCGCGTTTTATATGTTACTATTGAATGCTATAATCACAGTTAAATTTTATTCTCCATGTCGGCATAATGTTCTATATTATTTTCAGATTTATGCATATTTATTTTTGCATTATATTTGCATATTTCTGTTACTAAATTAATCAACAGCATTTAGACTTTATGTAAGAAAAATAGATTAAGAATTCTTATATTTTTAGTTTAAGTGTTAATGTAATCAATAATACTGATGGTTTATGGTGTTTGTATGTCTCGAAGTTTGAAGACAGTTGGAATGGGAGTTCGCACACGGAAGGGACGACAGAAATCTGTTGCACGGGTTTCTACGCCCACGTGCACATTTCTTAGGACAGATATTGGTTTCACGGTTTCTTTTAAAGTGCACCGAATTAATGACAGAAGTTCACTGCGAAAGTAATATCAAAACCGCGGGGCAATTCAGTTTATTTAGCTGCAGTATCGGACGTCGCGTCGCGTCGCCTCCGACTATCGGGGGCCCGGTCAATATCCTCGTCGTAAGAAATAACAGGAATAACATCTTTCTTAGCAGGCTTTTTATTGATCCTTAAAAATACGGCCGAACGATGTAGCCATAATTTGTAAAAAGTGCTGAACTTTATAATACCGCGATTCTCTCCCTCGTTCTCCTCGATTATTCTCGGTAAGGGAATAAAAACGATTGACCAGAATAATTCGACCATTATGCGTTCTTTGAAAGAACGTAACTGGGGTTCCTATTTGAACAATTTTAATTCTCTTAAGTAGAAAATTTATATTAGTAATTCTCGTCTGCGATTTTAATATTAAAATATATTTTCCTGCAACGAACATAATATCGATTAATGAATTTTATTTAAAGGAAATATATTTGGAAATACGATTTTCGAGAGTTATATGTCAAATAAAAAACATACTATTTGAGATTTTGCTTTTTGAAGAATATAACTGTTATTTTCAGCCGTTTACAAAATATTATTAACGTTTTTGGATTATATTTCAGTGATATCCGAGCGTAAAGCAAGAACGAACTCTTGCATGTGTTACCTGCCGGATGCGCACGTGCGATACGTAGCCGGCAGTGGGCGTCGATCCTGCAGTTAAATTAAACCAAATTTAATTAAAATGAAACGATTTATAAAACAATAGCGCCGATTAATGGGAGGATTTACTAAAATATCGCTGAAGAGGCTGAGCCGAGTTTTCGATTTTCTGATAACAGCCTGGTAATTAACAAAAAGATTATAAAAATTTAATTAAAAATACGGCTGAAAATATCTTTTGAAAGCTATTTATCGTATTGACTTCTAATCTGTTATTATTGAAGTCTACAACAATACGCGAGAGTAAAAATTCTCTGGGCGTGAAGAGATAACATAAATGCGGATTATTGCAGGTATATCTCTTTTATCGAATGCACACGTGCGGTATCATATTCACGGAAGGGGTAATATGCATAAATATCCCCTCAATGCGAATGACCGTTGGAAGAGACGGTTAATATCGAAGAGCTCGCTGACGCGGCTGACTAAAAACGTTCTCTACCACTTGCTGCAGCCTCGGCCAACTCGCTCCCCATCTTCATCCTCTTGCCCGCCGCTTTCACGTCACTAGATCTATCGCCGTATTCTTCCGGCTTGTTAATGTTCAATATCTTCGACGCTCGCCGCCTTCGAAAGAGCCTATGCAAATGTGGCGGAGAAATTTTCCTCAACGACATTGGGCAACCGTCCAGGAGTTGCTGCTCGAACGACCATACGTCGACGCAAGAAATACCTCCATTCATATTATGGACGCTAGGTTTAGGAATTACGAGTTTAATTACGTTCTAATTCAACCGTGGGATGAAAATTAGAAAGCGTATAAGAATTAAGTTGTATAGTTCCCGAGAATGAACGTTGTTAATTATAATTTATAGAGTCTACGGTATTATGATTTATATTTCTGCTCTGATGCAGTTTAATTAAAATTTCAAGGCACTAAGCTCGTGTTATTTTTTCAAAAGAAATATGTAGGTCATTTTTGCTGTAACGCTTTTAATTATAATGGCGGCATAATTAAGACCCAAAGAATAGTAGAAGGCGAAGTGGTACAGAAAGATTAAAATTATAATATCTCGTGTTCCCTACATTTCGCGTCTATTATGTTATTCTTCAAAAAATATCATTTTCATACACTGTTTAAACATTTTACACAAAACATTTTACGAATGTATCGTGCCATTTGTTTCTTGGGAATGAAAATATTATCAGCGACAGACTTGGGTATTTTGTATCTCGGTATTAGTTGAAAAATGCTCGCATTTTTGGTTCGCCTCGTCCTTAGAAGGAGCCGTATCGGAAGTTTCCGACAGGAGTTAGTTCCTGGAAATAAATACATATGTCTGAAGAAGGGAGTCGTAACTTGAAGTAAATTCCGCTCTGTTATCAAAGTTCTGTCCACCGGCGGCCGGCGGAAACAAGACAGATATCGTCGCGTAGTCGTGTCCCGGAAAAAGCACAGTGAAGTTGCACAGTAGAAAAGAGGACACGATTTATTCCACAAAATTAGAGCTCGCGTTTTTCGAAAAGGGAGCACATCTTGCTTCGACCAATTTTAGTTAACAGTTTGACCAATACTCGGGATCCGATAATCCACGTACGATTACGAATCAATTTTTGGATATATCGAACGATTAATAAATAAGAATTTAACGACTGACTACCGTTTGAATGGACTTGAATGGATGCCACAGCAGAGGAAGACGTTAACCCGAGTTGGCACAAAAAAGACTAGACAAAAATTTCACGCTGGTTGTTGGGCACGAATCCAGTTTCTATCTTATGGTAGAAGAGCTTCTATCTAATATATTCGCTCGTTCCTCATGCGTTTTTTTTACATTCTTCTCGCAAGAATCAATAATCAGATACAACGAGATAAATTCAAGTAAATATAAATTACTGTCTTCAAAAATACTATTATAAAATAATAAAATTAAAGAAAAACATATAAAATAGTAAGAGAAAGATTGAGATATCAAAAGCAATTGAATATTGAACATTGAAAATAAATGATGAAACGCAGCAGATACATCTGTCCAAGGTTTATAATTCATGTAAGCTGTAATCTCCGCCCATATTACATTTTAAGTACATAGAATCTCTCACATTCGTCAGGATTATTTCTGTGAAAGAGCTTCATGAGCCTGTAAAGTACCCTGTTTGTGAATCGTGCTAAAAACAGTGAAGAGCGGATAACGTGAAAAGCAGACGAGAGAAGGCGACAAACTGCTGGTAATGATGCGAGAAAAATCTATAAAACGTGGAGAACATTTTTATATTCAGGTCCGTAAGCTTCATTATTAGAGCGCATCGTTAACGAAATAATGTTTCGAATAATTTGACGCGCTTATGTCTCGAATCGATGAAAATGTAATTTTTAATCATTTTCCTGGAAAAGTTTAGCGCACGACCCGCGCGACTATACCTGTATACAGGAATAGAATATTCAGCATGCGGACAACATGGTGAACGTTAATATTCATTAAATAACAGCATACGCGTCAAATTAATTATTTATTTGCCCGGCAAATGCGCTTCTCGTGTAGTTTGGTACATTGCGCGACCAAATATCGCGTACTATTGTTCTGCACCGCAGAAAATATTTACACGCTCCGCGGAGAGTTTTCCAAATGTCCAGATGGAATGAAGTCTTAAAAGAAACGGTCAAATATTAACACGGGCAAACATCTGTGTGTAGTCTACTAGTTTCACGACCGACCAATTTTTGTCAAGCATTCTGCAACAACAAATGTTTGTAACGTAAACAGCATGTACCCGCGTGTCCCGGCAAATTTTGTCAACCGATTTAACAAAACTGCGGTGGTGAAATATCATACACGTATTTTTTTTAAAATACAAACTTGTTCTCCATTTTGCAGAACGTTCCGCGTGCTGCTTCAAACAAAAGTTAGGAACGAAGGCAGAGAGCGTAAACATGCCCGACGTAACGTCTAGCGTATTTTCTTGGGAGGAATATTTTACCTTTGACAAATGACCGCACGTTGACGGATATGTGTAACGTTATGTAATTTCAAAATAATACTTATAATCGTTCCCGTACGTCGCGTTGTATTTATTTCGAAATAAACCATTCGCGCGGAAAGGAGTATTCATTCGAGAGAACGTGAATTTTTTTTCTACAGTGTTCTCGCCTCGTGAGCGGGCAACAATCCAGTGCGTATTTGCTCGCGTTTGGAACAACGATGCAATCGATTCGACGAGAAATCTCACGTGGTTTTTGGTCGCTCTCGAAAATTGCCAATTTAAAGTGGTTAGTAGAACGTATTCCCTCGCCGCGAGCTCCGGCCGAGGCGCATTGCGAGTATTTTACGTTACAATTAAATTTAATTCGTTGTAACTAAATGACTTCGTGCAATACGCATGCGGCCGCTATATTTTTAGGCAAGCCGTGCCCGTGCCGAGCGCGATAAACTACCGTTTTATACATGCACCACGTGGCAATTATTCAGCCTGTTCGCATCTCTTTGTAACAGTGATAAACAATTTCGTATACCGTGGCTCTATTAAAATTTAATGTTCATTCGTTGAATAATCTTGAGATTTCTTAAAGAATTATATAAAATACTAAAATATATTTATACTATGTCAAATAAATAAATATAAAGCTGTAAACTTATTTATTTCTGTATCTAATTGTAATCCAACTCAACAGATAATTAATATTGAGTTAAATCTCTACCCGGGCCATTATTCGAATTTTCTTAACGTAGAACAAGCGCGTTCCGTTTGTCAAATCACCGACAAGCGTTGAACAGATTTTTCAACTGAAGTGGAGAGTCGTGTTTCCTGCCGACAAGACTTATTGTTAGTTCCGAACAGGAAGTACCGAGCATTACAGCGCAACGCAGTTTCCTCCCTCGCTCATGAAAAGAATCGCGGATTCTTAAGATTTGAATGAGGTTCGGCGCGGGGAAATGATCCCGTCCAAGTCCTCGACTCGTTTGTTCCCCGGGATGAATCCCGACCCATGGACCACCTCATCCACTGCCGAAGCGGTCGTAAAAAAAAGAGCGGTTTCACTGCGAGGTAACAAAACTTTCCTCTCGGCCGAGTCATCTTCGTTCATTGTCCTATCGGCGTTCCAGGCTGAAAGAATGGAACGTGGATGGGCGAGAGGTGGCTGAGAATTAAACTTCTGGCCGGGGGACAATGAGTGGCTCTCCTGCTGGCAAACGCGGCGAACAGTCCGCCAGGAACAATGTCTTGGCAATATCTGTAACGGGAGAGACAAAATGGCCCGGCCGATAGACGGTTCGGATTCATTTATACCATCGACGAGCTGTGAACGAGTCCAGCAGAATGGAGGCGCCGTCGAAGTACGGATTCATAGTCTCTTTTCATCGTGCCTAATTGTTAATTAATATGTCTATTGCAAAGTGCTCGTACAAACCTCGTTAGATGCGTTCACACTATTAAAAAATCAATATCACATACACCGGCGAAAATGTACTATTTTACGTCATTCATCGTAATAGAAATTGTTAGATAAAGACATGTAATTTATGACGTAATAATTCCAATCGTTATGATCATTTTCTGACTATCTGGTAATAATTTTACCGTGAATGCATCTCGAGCAAAATTATCANCGTAATAATTCCAATCGTTATGATCATTTTCTGACTGGTATCTGGTAATAATTTTACCGTGAATGCATCTCGAGCAAAATTATCATATTCATCTTTCGCGTTCCGTACAGCGTTCAGGAGACACAAATCAAAATTATGAGCACCGTAAAGGGCGCACAATACTATGGTAGCATCAGAACGATCTGATAATAACAGTAATGTCCTGTTATCATCCATTTTATGACATTTCGAATAAAACGCTTCACTCTCACGCTTTCCCTTATTTCCTTACTTCCTCCGCATCTAAGAACTTCGTATTTCGAGTATAATTTCACAAAATTAATTTCATCGACTGCAATTCCATATATTAACAAGATAAGCAATAACAAATATTCTTTCCATGATAGAAGTACTTGTATTTCACTCATGTAATACTTCCAACGTCTGTTCAAAGTTTCATTTTCGTATTCTTTCCATGAACCTGGTAAACTCCATCTCTCATCTATCTAAACAAAGATTGAAAAGAATTAAAAGACGCGATCCGGCCGAGCAGGTAATCTCGTTCTGAAATCGTGGAATCCGAAGGGCGTGTCTGGTGTGCGCTAATGGATCTGGTAGCACGATCTTATCGCAAGGGTTAAGATCGAACTGACGGCAAACACGAGGCGAAACGGAGTTAGCCGATAAGGGTTGAAAGGTCTCCGAAGGCCGTGGTTCGGCGGCCAGGTGGCGAAATTGTTTGCGAATAAAAGGCGAGATACGCGGCCGGATAGGACAGCGGGCGGCGTGAATATTTATGATCAAACGGACGCGGAACGCGATCCTTTAATGTTTGTTAATGCGGGAAATATTTAATTACGCGAGATATTTTGCGTATCGCGACGTACCGGCCGGGCCGAGTGTTACGCTTTAATTAACGTTGCTATATTCGTTCACGCGGTTTCATTCTTCTTACGCTGAACTGGTACAACGGCCGAATTGTAATTACGCCCTCTTCTATGCCGCGCGTATTCGCGTTCGCCTAAGAAACGTTATTCCGCTTTTACGTTTAATACCTTTTTACGTCCGCGCTCACCGCGCGGTTTTCCCCCTGTATTCGTGTACAGCGTAAACATTATAATTTTATAAAGTAATACTGTGCAAAAAGGTACGCTAAGAAGATCCGCTTTTACCTTCGCCGCGAGAGACGAAACCTGAGTTTCAAATGATTTTAGATTATGTTACAAAGAACACGAAACTACAAAACTACGTACTGTGAAAAAACGTAGAATAACAGGTTTCGGGCGAAGTAATATTATACCGTGTTACAATGTGCGGAAGAATTCGAGTCACTTAGACAACAGCCGCAGCAACGATGGCGGGACGCCGGGATTTAGAGAGTTCCTTAGAGGTTAATTGTACGATATTTGGGTATATATCATATTCCGTAATTGGTAGCCGGCGTTAAAGGGAGTGGCGGGAGTTCGCGCGAGTAGTTTCGAGACGTCGAAATTCTCGTCGCAGACTAAAATGAAAGGGTTAACGACGGGACAATTCAAGCTCTGGTTCAAGCCGCCCCATAATGACGTCGTCCGTTCACGGAATATGGTTAATTATCTGCTGCCAGGCTTGCCTGACATGGGCTCGAACCGAAACGGCGAGAGCGAGAAACGTGTCTTTAATTTTATAGATAATTAGTGGAAGAGAGAGGCGTTCGAGTGCTTGTGCAGGCGGGAACGAATGCAAAAGTGCGCTGCAGAAACCTGCTGATTGCATTACCGGAAAGACGAATAGCCGTTTCGGTGAATGGGCTCGTTAACTTGCGCGCTTACAAATTGGCCACCATTTTGGTCGGCCGTTTTCTCCCCTTTTCCGCGGCCTCTCTTTCTACCGTTTTTTCTGCCGTCTCGCTTCCTCCCTGCCCCGTCGACAGGAAATCCACCGACAAGTCCAGATAAGACGGCGAGAGATTAGACGCTAATGCGACACCGATCGTTACATTAGCTACCTCGTGAATCGTCAATGAATTCGTCTGCTGACATAAAGTATTTTATAAATCTATAATTAATTTGTACAGCTTTTACGAGGGACTAGAATTTTTCATAATCATCCTTACGTTTCAATGACTGTCTCCTCCCTGATTACTGATTACGTATTCAATTAGAGCTCCATTTCTTAAATTACATAATAGAAAATGTAAANCCCTGATTACGTATTCAATTAGAGCACCATTTCTTAAATTACATAATAGAAAATGTAAAAGCGGCAGCGTACGTGGCGCGCCAGTGTCGTATTAGCACGGAGCTGTTTCCTTTTTTCTCTTGCCGGTATTACGGTCGTCATAATGTTAGTTCGGNGCCTCTCTTTCTACCGTTTTTTCTGCCGTCTCGCTTCCTCCCTGCCCCGTCGACAGGAAATCCACCGACAAGTCCAGATAAGACGGCGAGAGATTAGACGCTAATGCGACACCGATCGTTACATTAGCTACCTCGTGAATCGTCAATGAATTCGTCTGCTGACATAAAGTATTTTATAAATCTATAATTAATTTGTACAGCTTTTACGAGGGACTAGAATTTTTCATAATCATCCTTACGTTTCAATGACTGTCTCCTCCCTGATTACTGATTACGTATTCAATTAGAGCTCCATTTCTTAAATTACATAATAGAAAATGTAAAAGCGGCAGCGTACGCGACGCGCCAGTGTCGTATTAGCACGGAGCTGTTTCTTTTTTTCTCTTGCCGGTATTACGGTCGTCATAATGTTAGTTCGGTTGGAAAATGCAACACCGTACCGGTCGGGCCCTGGGGAAATGTCGGAAAAAGGACTTGAACACTGCTCGACTGTTGCTTCACACGTTCGAATAATGCATGCTTGCCTAGTGGTTCCCCTGGACCATTAAAAATGTATCCCCGTCCGCGTCGTTACGATGTTGACTCATTTACAGGCATCGTTTAGTTACGGCCTCGCGTCGCGCCGGCTCTCGCGCGTCCCTCTCTTGAACCCTCGCCGCCCCTCCTTTCAACCGTTCCCTCCTTAAATAATTTATCAGCCGGATTTGACGGCAATATCGCTTATTACGGGCCCCTTCATGCATAAAAAATTTACATCGCGTCGTACATCAAAACGTTCGCCTCCATTTCCATCCTTGGTTAAGAGAATTCTACCCTCTTTCATCTATTCACTTGATCTACTGCTACAAGCTTCTTTGCAATATCCCTCGTGTCAAAGGGAATGATAGTCGAGGACTACAGTCCGTTCCTCTTGAAATGAATACATTCTTCGACTCGGGAGATTGTTACAAAGTTTATTATTAAGTAACACGATCCCCGCGTTAAGAATCCTATTCCGCCCGATGGTCAGTTCCGAGAGGGTGGATCACTTTAAACTCACTGAGGAATTGTATTAATATGAACGCGAAGTACAGCGAGTAGAGCATGTAGCCGTAAGATCGTCGAACTATGGATCCGGTAATGTTTAGGTAAATGATGGTCATTAACAAGGAACACAGAAGGAAAGCTAAACAACCAGGTGCCATGTCGCTCATTCTCATCTTCGTGCTCTTGCCCTCCTCGTTGCTAGCCGCTATGCCATAGGTTAATCCCAGGCCTAAGAGCGTATTGAGCATTGGTCCGCCGAAACAGGCCGCGTATCCCATTCTCGGGAATCCTTTCCTGGCCACGGCCACGTTCGATATCAGATCTATAAGCAGATTGCGATTGGCGTCAGTCGGCTATTAACGTCGCGCCGAGGTAAAATGCTAGATAAACAGCGACCCCGGGGCCGGGGTCTGCTTCCTTCCTATATAATTCCCGTTTAAATATTTAGCGGTCGGGAGAGGAGGGCTTGTAAAGCTAGCTTCTTTCATTTATATTTAATGAGACGATTTCAACCGGAAGGCAGAAATGATGGAAACACGCGAGGGAGAAATAGAGTAATTGAATTAGTGTTGAGTGATTCCCGGGCTGCGAGGGTACGTAACGTTCGTACATGTTCCCTCTGATGTGTCGTTCGGGACAGCGTATCCCGTTATTTTTATCGTGCCCGGGAAAGTAATTTTAATTGCGCGAATTATGAGGAGAGCGATTGTATTCATTAACATTTGAAAATCACTCCGGACGTTGCGCTGTACAATTGGAGAGAATCGCGGGGAATGGGGATGTTAAAAGCGGTTTGTTTTCGGCGTAAATTATGTTTCACTCACCGCCGACGCTGTTACCCCAGGCAAGGAACGTGATACCGAGCATGGCATCCGATATACGGAAAGCGTAGCCGACGCATTGGAGCACTGCCACCACTTCCGAAGCCACCAGATAGACCGTCAGCATGGCGACCAGGAATCCGAGAAATGCAAAAAACTGCAATTAATTTGTCGACGGTCATTACGTGCAAACGGGCTCCCGTCTATACGCCTATTAGCCGTGCGAGCGGTGGAAAGGCAGCGGCGGAAAGAAGTAGCACTCACGTTATGATACCTCGGTACGCGATCCACGTGGGTCATTAAAAATACAATTACACCAATTACGATGCCGAGCAGCAGGAATATCGGCGCGATTGGAACCGGGCCAAAACGTGCTTGCCAAACTGCGAAACGGGATGAAAATGAGATACCAGATACCCTCGATGGCTCACCGAAGTATTTCGAACTATTAATGAAACCCGCCGAACTTTTTTCCGCTAAACTATGATCGCTGCATTTTTTTTTAACAAATCCAATAAACGATGTTCGAGATAAATAGTGGTTCGGTAATAAATCATCTCGCGTCAAGAATTTCTATACGCGTGTAAAAGTGTACGCGCGACGGTAATTAATAATTAAACCGGAAGAAGAGAACGGCAGGTGTAATCAGCGTATAAAAATCCGTGACAGTTTGTTTTAATTCTGGCTAAACACCGGCGATTCGTGCGTTACAAAAACTGCTCGAGCTTATATTTCATCGCGGACGGAAAATATTTCTGGGGAAAGCGCAAGCTTTTATTAGCGGAGGTAGGTAATTTATAACGGCGGCGGCGGTGGCGGCGGCGGCCGAGTAGAAGTCACAGCAATTAATACGACTAACCGTTTAATAGAAACAACGCCAACGTCGCTGTCACACACAGCTGGAAGCAATTTAGCAGTTTCGACCAGCCCCTCTTCGCGGCGGTGATATTCACGACCGGCACAAATAATTGAAGTAGTAACATGACCGGCGCCCGTACGATTAAAATAAATTTGAAGAATCGATTCGCGTTCTCCCAATCTTCTTTCGTGATCGGATTAACGTCGTACAGGAATTCCTTGAAAAGCCCCTTCGGTCTCTCGGTGTCTTCAATCTCTTCTTCGTCTTCCTCTTCTTTCAGTTGCGTTCTCCTCCGCGATTTCTCTCTTTGCAACTCAACTGCAATCGCGACGTCTGACGCAAGAAATGTATCATCTAAGTTCGAAGAATTCTTACAAATATTTTCTGAGAAAAGGTCTGCAAGATACACGTGACTATCTGGATTGTTGAATTATATGATCGCAATAGTAATAGTGTCTCTCGTTTAATGCCAGTATTATAATAGCCATAAGTGCGTCGTGAAATAAAACTAAATACGATTTCATTACTGAACTAAAACTGAATATTATAATAAAAGCATTATCATAAAATAGAAGATATTTCTGTAGAATGACGCGAGGAATAATGAAACTAGTTTTATGGATAACAGTTAAAGATAACAACAAACCCCCGTTTGATATTTTATGACCCATTGGGACGTTTGCTGTGAGAAATGGCGTATTGGTGTCTATTCTCTAAGGGGTGGAAGTCAGGAATTGAACCTGCCGCTCCGCTTTTATATAGCACGGAACGTAACTTTCTACATTTTTCAACAATCTTTTCACAGAGAGAAGGAATATTTTTCATGAATTTATTTTTACGCTACCGGTTTTACGAAATGCATTTACAGAAACATTTATTGGATCTGCTCTGTCTGTATTAAATGAACGATAAAAGATAAAACAAAGCAATGAAACTGTTATCTAATGCATGTATTAATGTGAATTAAATATCTCTTGTAAGCGAACTCCCTGAAAAAATTATTGAATGGAGATAATAAAGCACGATCAGCGAATCGAATTTCTCGACGAGTGGTCATACTTATTGGAGAGGACGTTTTAAAAATTCACGAGTTCGTTCAAGTTCTATGTTAATAAGGTTGAAAGGTGTGATCAAACTCGGAGTAGCAACAGTCGTACCAAGTTTGGTGCGCAGACCAAAAGGACGATGCCTCATGGGAATCTTTGGGATTTCGGCCATGTCCTTGTTCACCAAGTAAGTGCGCAGGATATCTGGATCCTGTTCACCCGGGATCCTACCTGCGAAAGTAGTGTGTACATCAGGGAGCTGTTCAGAGAAAGGATCGATAACTACACTAGCTTCATTTTTTTTGTGTTTCTCTCCCGTCAGCTGAAAGATTCGTACCGAACTGCTTTCAGACTTTACGTATACGTAACATGTGTGTGTGTGTCTGACTTCCATACACATAGAAAAGAGAGAGAGAAAGAATATTTTATAATCCTTTCACGTCTGTAAATAGGAACTATATTTTTTAATAAATCAAAGATAGAAATGTATTATTTTAAACGCAATTGATTTTCAGAATTCACAACTATTATAAAAAGAACAAATATGAAATTGTGAAAAATATGAAATTCGTCAGAGTAGACGTAATCCTGTACAGGATGTTTAAACGAATCATATACAAATACGAATGGAATAGAGTAAATTTTTGGTTTATCTAATCTCTGAACAAACCCTTCTCGATACTTGTATCAACAAATCGTTATAGTGTGTAAGCAAGATACGTATTGTTTGACGGGGAAAACAAGATCCGTTTTGACAAAGAAAATATGGACGGATCAGATCGAGCAAATATTTGTTTCGTTATTTTTCATCGAGGATGCATCGCTACCCAGATCCGAAGTTGCGTCGCTCCAGGTGTTGACCCAGAAATTGCGCGTATCCATCGAAACATTTTTTTCTTCCACTCGCGAATGTATAATTGCGACGAACCGGTACGAGGCCGGCTGGCTTCTTTAATTAAACCGTGTCTTCCCGGCCACCGTTCGTTCGTTCGTTTCGAATTTATTCCTCATTTCATATTCCCATTTTCAAGAATAATACCGCGCGCGTCGCGGTCACATTAAGCCACCGCCGTTTAAATTACAGGGAAAGTTATTCTTTTAAATGGGTTCCGCCCGGGCTTCTATACCAGAACGGATCTTTTGTTTCGAATTTCTCGGTGACTCTCGGAAACGTCGCGTCGCGTCGGTCCTTCCGTTTCGGCCAGCGCAACGATGCATCGTCGACGAGTGGTTCGTCATGAAAAAAAAAAAAAAATACAGAATAACGCACTTTTTAACATCTCCTGCCGGTTCTCGTGTATTTGCATTATCACCACCACGGTGATGAAAAATGCGTACCACAGAATAAAACCTGCGATTAAAATGCATTAGCATTAAAAAATGTTGCAATTATTTAGTAAACGAAGATTAATGTATACTGTGAAACGAATACGAAGTAGTAATGCAATCGTGTGACTTTTGCGAAATCAGAGGAAAAATACATTGACCTCGTTTGCCTTTTTAGTAATACCGTTTTCGTTTGCGTCTGCAATTTTGTCTTTATAAAAAGTTAATGGCCAACAGCTGTACTTAAAATTTCAATTTCAAATCAGGTTCTTCCACGAGATCATTTGTAAAAAAAAGGATCAATAAGAAATTCAATTGCGACTAACGAAATTGCTTTAATTATTTCGAATATCAAAATTTTCTTTCATCGGTTTAATTTCAGTTTAATGACAGTCCCGCGCTTTTCCCGTCCGCAACCTCGGCGCTATTTTAGTTTTGTTCCCCCCTCTTTCCTTTTTTACGTTTGAGAGGCTTATCACGAAACGCGGGAGAAATTCGTCGGTGGTCAAATTGCGAGGAAACCAGCGGCGGAAAGATCGCAGCTTTGCTTAATTAAATTCGCCGCCCGGAGTTATCGTTATTGCTGAATTAAACCGCGTACTTCTGGCTCCCCATAGATAAACTTTTCCGTTTCTATGAAACCTAATGCATTTGATATCTGCCGTTTCTCTGCTTCATAGAATTTCTAAGCAATTGAATTCAAAACAAAACTTGGAGAGTTTGCTATTATTTGTCTTCGTTTGAAAGAATTTACTCGGAACTCGGTTGTCATAGGAACTTGGAGTATTTTTCTCTTGAACAATAAACTTTATTGGTTAATGAACAATAAACTTTATGTTTATAACATGTCAAACAAAAATTTTGTTAAGTCTTGTTTCTCATTATTTCTTAAACATATGGGAAGAGACGAGAAATTGGCTTCCGTACTAAATCTTCCGATTAGTTTGAACGTAGTTCCCCCTTCTGAACAGACATACGATTAGCAGCGTTACATGCAACGTTACAAGGAGCTCCCTACAATTTCTCCAAGTTTCCCGTAACATTCAACTCGAGAGGATCCCTTTCGGGAAAGTTTAGGGAATCCTGCCTTCGAGCCGGTAACAAGGTAATGAAATAAAAACTACAATTACAGCCATTCATAATGTACTTGTATCCTCGAGTTTAGTATCCTCGCGCGTTAAAAAACAAGAATATCGTTTAACGATTTGGAGACAAACTTTAATTACGTCTATTGAGGTTTAAATAAGAGATTTTCGAAATGGACGAAATTAGTAATATTGTTAATCATTAGTATGATAAATTAATGATTTCTTTCAATTGATACGTACCAATAGCTTCCACAAGGTAAATCGTCTCGTCCTTTATAATGTAGCTGATCAAACATACTGTGAGAATGTAAAAACAAGCGTCCCTCATCAACAGTTTCAGGCGGACACGAAACGGTTTCACCAATGCCACGGAGCCGGCTATGATCGCCGTTACAAAGATGCCAGCCCCGATTAGTTCCGTGAACATTATTATCCCTTCCTCGCTGCCCGATACAATGGAGGTGAATATGTCAGGAGCACCGTTTCCGAATGCCNCGCCACGGAGCCGGCTATGATCGCCGTTACAAAGATGCCAGCCCCGATTAGTTCCGTGAACATTATTATCCCTTCCTCGGTGCCCGATACAATGGAGGTGAATATGTCAGGAGCACCGTTTCCGAATGCCAATATCGTCACGCCGGCTATATTGTCCGACAGCCGCAAAACACTGGCTATCACCGCCAGTGACGGGCAAAAGCTGCACAGACAGAGGCAATGAAAAAAGGAGCCCCAGGTACTCCACGGACGGGTGGCCCGGGGGACAGGGCGAGGGAAGAAGACGGGGTGGTAACGATTAATTTACGAGGATCGGCTCGGTTCGATATTTGATTTCCTGAGACGGGACAGCGTCAAATTTACTCCTCGTCATCCGCACATCCGTTTGATATTTTATTTCCACNGCGGGTGGCCCGGGGGACAGGGCGAGGAGCGAGAGGGAAGAAGACGGGGTGGTAACGATTAATTTACGAGGATCGGCTCGGTTCGATATTTGATTTCCTGAGACGGGACAGCATCAAATTTACTCCTCGTCATCCGCACATCCGTTTGATATTTTATTTCCACNCAATATCGTCACGCCGGCTATATTGTCCGACAGCCGCAAAACACTGGCTATCACCGCCAGTGACGGGCAAAAGCTGCACAGACAGAGGCAATGAAAAAAGGAGCCCCAGGTACTCCACGGACGGGTGGCCCGGGGGACAGGGCGAGGGAAGAAGACGGGGTGGTAACGATTAATTTACGAGGATCGGCTCGGTTCGATATTTGATTTCCTGAGACGGGACAGCGTCAAATTTACTCCTCGTCATCCGCACATCCGTTTGATATTTTATTTCCACCGACACAAGCGTACGCGCGCACCGTCTTTCATAAACGTCGAAACGTTCACGAAATAATCAATCCGTCTATACTCGAATCATTTTCCTTTTTTAAGAATTTTGCGATGGAATGAATAGGATAGAAATAGACTTAATTTTTATAATTCGTACAAATTTGTAAAAAATTAGTACAGAAACGTATGAGCACAAGTTTGCGAAAAACGATGTACATTTTTAATTCGGGCGTTTATGAACGCGTGACTCAATCGAGGCGTATTTAAATCCAAGCAGGATGATTATTAGAGTGCGNCATAGAAATAGACTTAATTTTTATAATTCGTACAAATTTGTAAAAAATTAGTACAAAAACGTATGAGCACAAGTTTGCGAAAAACGATGTACATTTTTAATTCGGGCGTTTATAAACGCGTGGACTCAATCGAGGCGTATTTAAATCCAAGCAGGATGATTATTAGAGTGCGAAATCTAGTGGAGCGCGAACACAGCGGACGGGAGACGAAAGTATTTGATGAGAGATTACTTCGTTTTCTAGATCGCGAGCAACGAAGATCCCTTAATAGAAAGGTCTTCTCTTTCTTAAATTTCATTCCTTTGATCCCTTTCGTAACAAGGATTATCATGTCACTTTGATAACGATCATATTATCCTTCTTCTATTGCGAGTAGAAATTCGATATGACCGAATTACGTTAATAATTTTCTATAATATGAAGTAATAGAATTCTCTATATATATCCTTCTCCTTGCTCCTTTGGCCAATGTGGTTTTTAATTGGGGTCGTACGTCGTTTTAATTGCGAAAACAGTCCAGTACTTTGGACGTATNGAAATCTAGTGGAGCGCGAACACAGCGGACGGGAGACGAAAGTATTTGATGAGAGATTACTTCGTTTTCTAGATCGCGAGCAACGAAGATCCCTTAATAGAAAGGTCTTCTCTTTCTTAAATTTCATTCCTTTGATCCCTTTCGTAACAAGGATTATCATGTCACTTTGATAACGATCATATTATCCTTCTTCTATTGCGAGTAGAAATTCGATATGACCGAATTACGTTAATAATTTTCTATAATATGAAGTAATAGAATTCTCTATATATATCCTTCTCCTTGCTCCTTTGGCCAATGTGGTTTTTAATTGGGGTCGTACGTCGTTTTAATTGCGAAAACAGTCCAGTACTTTGGACGTATAAGAAAATAAATGTTGCAGGAGGTGATCCTTTAAGAACAGTCTTTATAAAGGATATACTGTAATAAAATGGCATCAACCTCCCCCAATTTTTTAGCTAAAACGCTAAAATTCAAAATAATTCTCGTTTCACATTTTTAACTCTTTCATTATTAAAATGCAACATTAAACAGATTGAAATGAACAATTTCTTTGTGCCGTCAGCTATAAATATGAAAGGCGTATAAATAACAAACAAGCAATTGGCCAGCCATAGCGGAGATTGTGTATCGGCCGCTGCGTTGCTCGAACGTGTTGTAATTCCATTGTAACCTCGATATAGGACGCGTTGTGTGTCGAGCCCGTATCACTCGACTTCTCAACCCCTTTCGTGTATAACGGGCCATTGCTTTTGGTCCATTGCGTCGAACGGCCGGGGAATTATCATAGCTACACCTATTGAAAGCCGCGAAAGGGACGCGTAACAGATTGTAAGTGCTTACGCGGCGTTTAAATTATGTGCACGCCCCTGGATCATTATTGCCTACACGTTCGAGTTTTATTGGGGCGGAAAGTGGCCGACCCGACCGCGTGCCATGGAGGCGGATCGTTTCTTTTTAATGACGGTACATAAAGCCGCTGTTCCCGATCGTTCGGATTAAAATTGAATCGGCTCTCCGGACGCGAGAATACGTCGCACGCACGCGACGCGACCCATAATTCACTCGACGCCGGACGCAATGTCCTATGAAAAGACTTTAACCGACGTCTAACCATCGATAACCGCCGCTTCCCGTGGAAAATCATCGAGATTTTATTTCACCGCCATAACCGTTTTATCAGGCGCCCGTCCCCGCGACTCCTCCCGCCTTTGATCGAAGCTCCGCGAGCGGAATGCATGAAATGTATGATATGGAAACAAGAGACTCCGCCAAACGGATAAAGACGAAATGTGATTACATATTTATGGAATTTTAAATCGTATAGGGAGAGATTCTTCTTTCACCTTCTAAATATAATTCTCTCGAATCATTTAAATTCAGATAAAATGAAGTGAATTAACGAGGAGGAGGTCTATGAAATTCAAGCTTAATTTACACGATATCATTANAGAAACACGCGAGGGAGAAATAGAGTAATTGAATTAGTGTTGAGTGATTCCCGGGCTGCGAGGGTACGTAACGTTCGTACGTGTTCCCTCTGATGTGTCGTTCGGGACAGCGTATCCCGTTATTTTTATCGTGCCCGGGAAAGTAATTTTAATTGCGCGAATTATGAGGAGAGCGATTGTATTCATTAACATTTGAAAATCACTCCGGACG